>JAQQPU010007625.1:20246-38215 GCA_029168905.1 Artemia sp. Kazakhstan ARC1039 | reverse complement strand
AGCATAGGTACTAAGCCTACTTTTATCGTTTTTCTCTGGACTGTACCGTCCTTCTTTACAATTTCTATTCTTACCCAAGCAGACGGGCATTGGCGCTTATCTTCATAATAACACACTGTTGTAATATTATTTTTATAGTCTATTTCAGTCTTTTTAATTAGATCCATTCGCAAAAAAGTTTGCTCACTCCCTGAGTCAATTACCATTTCGGTCAATTTTCCGTTTAATTTTCCTTCTATTTTATGTGATTTCAAAAACTCGTCAATATTTCCTTGATTATGTGCTATAGCCCAATTCGATCTTTTATAGGTTACTTTCTTTTCTTTATTATGGCAATTTTTAGAAAAAGGCTCCGAGAAATCAATTTTTACCAGATTATCATCATTTTGACTTTTAAGCATTTCTTTTTTCCGATAGGGCGGCACAGCCTCCCAATTTGTTTTATGGGCCGGTTCACCTCCCCCCGTAGTTAACGGAGTTTCTCTCTCTCTAAGGCCTCCATATTAGCCTTTCTTTCTATTTTCCTACTTTTTCTCTGGGCTTCACTCGCCCTTCTCGATATTTAGTTAATCTCATCTCTGTCCAACATAATTTCAGAATTTCGTTAACTGAAATTACCTCTTCAGTCTAAATGAAAATTCTTTTATCCATTTAGCTTCCGGTCTCTCGCGGAAAACTGTTTTGACACGCAGAACTTTTAGCCTTATATTTTTGAATACTAATTAGTTGCGCGACATATTGATTCGTAAATTTTTCAATTATGATCTCACAAGGCTTAGCCCATAATAGATCTTCATAATTATATTAATTGATTCAGTATTTCTTTCTTTTCTCTTTATATGTAACCACAATAGGGTACTATCACTATGTAGGCTAACTCGACTAGTCTCTTCGAAAACGCGGAATTCTTTTATTATCAACGCTGTTACTAATTCCTGTTCTTGTTGCCACCAGTGTTCGTAGTGCTAGCTACCGCTGGCACCACTTATTGGGGTGTATGTACGGGTGTCACCACTTATTGATGCTAAAATGGCGCAAAAAGGTTGCTATGCCACTTACTCGAAGGGGAGAACCCCTTGTCGGCCCAAATGTTAGTGAGATTCCCGCTCTTAACCCAACGGTTCTGCAAATATCGGGTTTGGTACTACCCTATTTACAGTATACCCTGTCCCCGGGTATGATAACGCGATCGAGTGGTCAAATGGTCACTTCCTAAAGCCAAATGTATCCGCCTTGGGTTACGCCTAGAAAATCTCTTAACTTTCTCCTTGGCGGTAACAAACCTCCCTGTCAATATAATAATGACGGTACCTCGTAGCTCTATTCCTACCCTGCCTGGGTTACGGAAAATAGTACACAGTTTGTATAAAATACCTTACTTGTATTCTTCCAAAAGGGTCACATATAACAATAGAAATATCCTTCCCCAATCGGGGTCAAAACGCAGACTAAAACATAATAATAATTTTTACAGGACTGTTTGTATGGGTGGACCTCCGCTTGGCCCAGCCAATCAGCTACATCCCCATTCAAACCCAATTCTAACTCTTAGATTTATCTTTCAATGACTCCCAAACCAGGAAGTAAAAAATAAACTTGGTTCACAGCTTACCTATTGCAAAACCACTATCGCTTAGTAACGGAATTTAACCTTTCTTTTGAAATTATACTATAAGCAAATGTAATTAAGAAAACGAAAACAGGTCATTTATCTGAAAGGAAAAGAAACAGGGGTTGGAACCCCAACAAGCTGCATTTACAGGTCCAAATACTCCACTTGAGGAAATGGTATTTCTCTGGCTGAACACAGTACGCTTGAAAAAAATGCCAAGGTTAAACTAATCACAGTGTAATCTTGATGATCGCAAAGTGGTAGGAATTATAACAAATTACTTTAGGATTATACAAACTAAAGTCGTTCGACTTGTGCTCCATATACTCCCCTTGAAGAATTGACATTTGTCCAAGTGAGCAGAGTGCGCTTCAAGCAAGTGTCCTGTCCAAATACTCCACTTGAGGAAATGGCATTTCTCTAACTGAGCACAGTGTAATCTTGATAATCGCAGAGTGGCAGGCATTATAACAAATTACTTTAGGGTTACTCAAACTAAACTCGCTCCAGTTTTGCTCCATATACTCCACTTGAAGAATTGACATTTGTCGAACTGTAGCACAGTTCACTTCCAACAAAGCCTATGGTGACATTAATTTGCGTGTGATCTTTATGATCGTGTGCTGAACAATTAGTATTATCCCAGCTGTAAATATTACAAAAAGATTTCACATAGAATAACTGAAAAAAGATTAGTATGATCACCTATGAGCCTTCCGGAATATTCACGGACAATTCAATTCCTAGTTGACTGTTGTCATTTCGCATAAAAACTGAAAAGCTGATAAACGCTGAAATCCAGCTTTCAGGAAAATAAACTGAAACCTCCAAAAAATTGGATATCAGTCTTATAGTCCATTGACAAGAAAGCCAATGGCATACCAGTCCCTCCAAAACTATCCAAAAAGATTAATTTTAAGATTTTGAAAACATTATTTTGAAATCAAACATTGCATAAATTTCCACAAGAATAAAAATAGCATTTAAAAAATTAACTAATCTTAATTAGGACAAATTAAAATTTTAAACTAAATTAAAACTAAAGACTAAAATTAAAAAACTGGCACTTAAGAAAATAATCTATCCCTATTATGTGAATTATCTTTGAAAGTAACAAATTTTAATGGGAATTGGATTTAAAAGTAACTAATCTTTATGGGTTTAATCAGTATAACAAGACTTTATCTGACTAATTAAACATGACCAAACCCATAAGGGTAACTAATAGGTGGCTAATCTGTATAAGTAATAACTTAAGGTGACTGTTTTATGACTTAGTCATTATTTAACCACCCATATGTGACTTAGGCATTATCATTCAGACATTTGGACTAGTGTATTTGGGTATACGTATAAAAATTTGTTCTCAATAACAGCAACTACAACAGCAATGCTGCATTTAAGAACTAGAAACAATTTGATTATCTCAAAAATGATTAAAAATAAGAAAACTAAATTAAACTGAAATGTTGTTAATACTCAGTTTTATAATAACGAAAATTTCATGGTTTGTAAATTTTTACTGTAAAGTTTTTAATATCAAGTAACTCAATTTATGTAATAATGAAAGATTAGATTACGTAGGGTTATATTAAATTTAAAGTAAGTAAGACGACTCGATTTTGTTATCCACCAGGGTTTGGTCAACACCCTAGATATTCCATCAAATTATCAATTTTACCATCTTACATTCTACACATACAGCGTATGTGTTAAATGGAAACATAGGTTGTACTAATAGAAGTTGTACACGATGATGATGATATTTTTCGGGAAAAAGCCACAGAGGCGTTGCAAAAAAAAAATGATAATAAAACTGAAAGATAAAAACCTGGTTTATATTATTTATGAATTTTTACAGTTAAACTTTTTAATATGATGTAATTCGATTTATACCATAATCAAAGGTTAGATTATGCAGAATTCCCTTTTTCAAAACGGGTCAGTCATATAAAATGCCGACTAAATTTAATTTAAAGGCTGTTAGGATAAATTCCTTCTGTTTAGTATCATTATCCTCCCGCCCGGGAAGGTCCTGCCTCAATGAAAGTCTTATTTCGAGTATTCCATTATTATAGCGTATACACAATACCTTTCAAAATTTGTAACAGTTTGGGGTGGTGAAGGAGGGCTCCGTAATCAATCTAAAAATCTTCCCAGACATCACATAGTATCATAAGATTCACTCATAATCACATATATCAGTCAATTTCCATCATATTTCAGACGATGTATTCGCCGTTAAATATCATATCTCATATTACATATCGAATGGGGTGGCCAATATTTCGAGGACGGGGAGGAGAACAAAAGAATAGATGAGAGGAGTACTGGTTGTAAAAACTGGTTGTAAAAACTGGTTGTGGCAATTTTTTTCCCAGTGAGAGCCGAATACCATCAGAAAGTCGTTTCGGAATAGAGTAGAGAATATCGAAAACATTAAAAATGAATTTTTCACATATGGATTTTCCACTATGTCACAAAAATGCGCCCGAAACAAAAGTACAAATTTCAATTTATTGAATTTTTCTTTTGAAATCTTAATGAACTTTTTCAGAAAGATCTTGTCAAATAATCTCCTTGACAAAAAGACATGAATTGAGACTACAAATCGCAACCCAGCATTCCCACGTTAATTTACTATGAGATACTTTCCAAAAGATATTTAACAATTTTCTAGCCTTCTATTTTCAAACACAATGGAGGGGAAAAGGACGAATCTGCTAATACGTATTAATTTGGCAAGAACACGCTCTAATTTTTTTTTTAGATTGAGTCAGAAAGTGAGAAAGACTTATTTTGGGGGTACTTATCCACTGGCAGCATTTCTAGAAGTTAGAGGCAACCGTTTCAGAGGACGTAGGGAGGACTGACCAAAATGGAAAAAAAGGTCAGTGCTTCTACCCAACACTACCAAGACTACCCAATACTAACCAACATAATAGTACCACAACAGAGCCATCTCATTTAGCCTGTATAATTTTTTTTTCTTTTTTACATGTTTCAACAAAAACCGCTCCAGCAAAAAGCTTGATTTCCTATACAATTACTAAAAAGTAAGACATGCCCTTAGTTTTAGTTATAATGTTTCGATTTAGGGTTACTAGTAAACCACTTAAAAATTTTCCTCGGCCACTCCTTCACGGGCAGATTCAAGGGGTAGTTTTAGAAGCAAATGCCTCCTCCCCTCACCAAGAAGACCAAAATTACACTAACTATAGGGGTGGAAGGGCTAAAAATACCATTCAACGAAGCTGGAACTTCAACAACAAAACCAAAAATAAGAAGTTTCTTCCTTTGATTATGGGCGTGTATCATCCATGGTAATTAATAGTTTATTATAATTTGCGTTCCAAAAGACAAGATAATATAAAACTTCAGTCAGGTCTTTGCATTATAATTTCCGATAGAACTAAAATCAGATCCATTTTAATTTATTACTAGCATACCCGTCACGCAAAAGAAACGAAATTCAAGGAAAATCCCCCACCTGCTAAAAACTCCACCTCCTCAAAAATTTCCACCCACAAAGGAAAATCCCAAGGGAAATTCCCCAGGGAAAATTTACGGAAATTTTATACCTTTGGAAGTGTGACTACACATAGAATACATATGCAACTAACCCATTAACTGAAGATTTGGAAAATGTGAATAATGAGACTGAAGGAACTGTCTAGTACGTGTGTGGAACTGTCACCATGAAAATTATAAGAGGAGCGGGAGAGTGGGAGGGATTTATACCTAAAACCTTCGCAAGAGTGAATTCAACAACTTCTTAAAGTTTCTTGGCGATGGGATGAAAAGATGAACAGTGTGGTACTGTGATACAGATGTGATACAGTGAACAGTACTGTGAACAGTGTGATACAAAATAGACAGATTTATTAGGAGCAAAATTTATTATGGGCATATAAGTGGAACCCATCTTATGTTATCAGAGACACTGCAACTGCCCTCTTTGCTTGTCATTTATAGCAAGAGAGATTCATATCTCTTGTCTCTAAGAACAAGTTTCATTTTGCTTTAAAATACCAAGGATAGTGAAATCACAATCACAAAATCACATTTTTTTTAACTTGACTCGTACTTTGAGTAGCTGATGCACAGCTAGACACCACTATACTAAATTCTATGAACCCTTCAATGAATGGACTCAGTTAATTGAAACCCAACAGTAATTGTCTATGTTAACCGTTTATTCTGTATTAGTTATTAAGAAGTTTCCGGAAAATAAGTTTTTCCAAGAAAAGTGAAGAGCCATATGAAAACATACGCAACCACATATATTTTGAAAAATAAGTTTTGCTTTACTTATTTTCACTGTTTACCGTAGCAACACTGACGAAAATGTCATACTGCCCTAAAAACTTCTTGAAACAACCAAATAACAATTTGTAGAAAATTGCGGTTTTCAGGTTTGAATAGTCCTAAGATGGGTCAAGGGGACAAAAATCGTCATTATTGTGATTTCGATGGTACTTTAAATATCGCCAATTCAGAAACCCTTATCTTTACATTCATTCTAATACACATACAATCCATAACTCCCAGCACGTTTTCATAAATTAGAATACGAAGAATTTACAGACTCTCAATACCATAAAAACTATATAACAATAGTAAGTGTTTTTGTTTATTTCTCATTTTATCTTCCGTCTTTCTCCATGATTTGAGTTCCTTTAAAAACCTCAAAATATAAATTCATCAAAGGGAGGCTTCCTGTGGCCGGAAAACTTTCTCTCTTCTTTTTGATTTTAATAACGTTTTTACATAAGTTTTTACTTAAGTTACACGTTTTTAACGTTTTATAACGTTTTTAATTAAGTTGCAAGTCAAAATGAATGTAAGCGTTTGGTAGTAAATTGGATATTTTTAAATTTTCTATAAATTAGCCAGCCTCTGTTATGACCCAACTTAAATCTGCCTCGTTTTTTTCTATTAAATAGAAAAAGACAACAGACAAAGAGTGTGGATAACTTACAAGAGGGTAAACTGGCAAAAAACTAGCAAAGGGTGACACAAAAATTGCCAACACCATCTAATGTTCAGCGTTCCTTGACATCTTTTCAGGTTTCGTAATTATTTTTTTCTTTTCAGAAACTAACATTAAACACTACAACACTAATTTTACCATTTACACTATTGTATTGTACAGGATTAACGATGCTTCTTGACTACTAAGGTCCTTGCGTCGAATCCAATGACGTTAATTTTACTTTTGTATTACGCTGAAAAAAATGCGAAATGTTAGACGTCTGTGATTTCTTTTTTTCGACGCTTCGTCTTATAAGTTACCGATACTCTTTGGCAATGGGAATTTCACAGTTGATTGTGAAAATCAAATTTAGTCGATACTACTACTACTACTACTGGGTCTCACTAAGGCGCCAGGCCACCTGAGGACAACACAGTTGCGCACGCTCCTCCTTCGTCCCAGGCTGTCCGAAGTCTCCCTCTTTGAACTCCCCTGGAGGTTCCTATTTTCCTTGAGTCTTTCCTCGCTACATCCTCCTACCCCATTCGGGGATTTGCTGTATTTGATACTATATCCTTAAAATTCATATTTTGGTATTTTAGACTATCACCCAGGAAATATTTTCTGCATTCCCCTATAAAATTCTGGCGGTGTTTACACGTAAATATAGTCATAGCTAAACATGGGCTGGGAGATACTTATGGGCAATCAAAATGGCAAATAAAACATACAATAGAGCAGGGTCGCGTAGCCACAGTAAACAGGACTGCACATCCCAAATCTGTGGTACACTAGTTTTACTTCAAAATCTCTCCTAAATTTTAGGTCTTCTTGTTTATATAGTATATTGTCTATTCACTTGCGATTAGCCTAATTAAATTTAAGTTCACTCTTGTACAGAGTAATGTCTTTTCTCCATTTTAACTTATTCAAAATAATTACTGTCTTTTTTTATGACTAATTATAATTAGTTTCCTATATAATTTGGCATCCTATATAATTAGTAAACTATAGTAATTTTATTATAGTAAAATTAGTGTACTATAACAAAATTAGTATACTTTTTACAATTATTGATGTTGTTGAAATAACATTTAAAACGTAGAATATTTTTAACGGTAAACATTTTGTTGCCCAATTGGGTTGGGTTGGTGTGGTTCAAGCCATACCAGTCTTGAAATTAAAAGAATGAAATTTTTGCGCGTTTTTCATTAGTTTTAACATAAGACATGTACTACAAAAAATTAAAAGCCAGAAATTGGTTTGTAAAGCTTATCAACACTTATTTGCTCCAAAGCATAATACAAAATAAAGATGCTTTAAATCTTTGTTTTGATTGATCAGAAATAAAATTGTGCCTGATGATTGAACACAGCCTAACTTACTAAGTTACGCAAACAATAATACATCAAGTGGCTTTCATACTAATATGTGTGTAATTTTCTATGCTAAGTTGTTATGTTACATTAAGTATAACCTTTCACACATAAATAAGTCGTTTCACACTTGGCTAACGTAAAAACCCCATTAGTACTGTCATAATCGTCGTCTGAAGTCACCCCAATTGTGATAAGCAAAGTATTCAAAAATAAAAAAAGGACTGAATGTGGTGGTTCAATAAGAATGAATTCAATTTAAAGTACTCAACCAATAATATGCTTTAACTAGCACATCTGCCTCTTCAGCCAACCCAATATAATGAATTCTGAATTTTCAGCTATTGGCTTTTGTTTTCTTTTTCTGTTTTCTCCCGTTTTGGTTAAAACATGTGAGAGAATACCTAATTTCCCGCTCTTTTTTTATAACAAGGCTCTTGTGCCTTTTAGGCAAATATTTGTCTCAAGTCTTCATCCAAATAAAAAAAAAAAAAAAACTAGAGTTGTGACAGAGAAAATTTGATCTTAATTATTTACATAACAAATATCATCTTGAGAAAGATATTAGATAATGAATCAAACAAAACAAAAAAATTATTATCACACATGGTATAAACAGATTCCTTGTGACACGCGGGATTGAACCCGCCACCCTACAATAGTGAACCCCGGCCTCATCCACTACGCTGTCACAAGGTATTATCTTGTTTGATTTTTCTAAGAGGTTGTTTCTAAGACCCTACAATAGTGAACCCCGGCCTCATCCACTATGCTGTCACAAGGTATTATCTTGTTTGATTTTTCTAAGAGGTTGTTTACACACTTTTGATAAAGCAATTAAAATGGAAAATTCCGTTTATTTGTTAATGGGGGGGGGGAGTGAGTGGGCAACAAAGCAATGACTTATTTTAGAATAAAGAATCTAATAGTTTGATTTTCTTTTTTACATAATTCTACTTTGCCCTCTTGAAATATTTCTTTCGTTCTCCAAAAAATGTGTGATTTCGCCGCATCAAATAATGGATATCGCTGCAATATAGTAAAGGTAGGTTTTTCGTTACACTAGAAGTCAAGAGTTATTTTACACTATCCCAGATAATCTATATTTATATCCATATTAATTCTATCTTTATCCATATAATGATTGTAGGGTTTTTGACCACATAATGATGTAGGTTTTTTGATGCTAAAAGTCAGGGGACTATGGTACCCTACCCCAGAGAATCCATAATCATTCAATTTCTATCCATATAATGATGTGAAGTTCTTCGTCGTGATGAAAGTCAGGAGTAGCGTGTCCTATTTGTATCCCAGGAGATAAAAAATATTATATCCTCGTGTTGTGATGGTGTTATATAATTTCCCAATTGTTAAAATGGATAGTTTTTTTTTAAATTGATTAAACCAAAAAAGAAAGAATAACCCCTTTCAATAAATAATCAGCTTAGTGCATTGCTATTGAATTTACGATATCTTACTCGGATTTATGAGTCTGCTGCTTAGTAGGGGCATCCCCCAGGCCACTCAGCGAGTCCTAAGATGGCAATAGGGGAAGGCCCTACAGATATGTAGGGTACCTCCATAGGAGGCACGGGCAAAGGGGGGACCTTGTCCCTAGGAGTCCATAGCAGAAACTGAGGCACCCTCGCCCGAGGCCGCAAATACAGGCGTAGGGGGAGGAAGGTGCCTCAAATGTACACTCAGCAGGGCCCACCAGAGTGTGCATATGTTCCGTATGTTACAAACCTTCTCCCAGAGATGGGTTAAAATTGCATGGTGACGCAGAACACCATCGTGAGAGGATCCTCTATAGAAGGACAACTGCGGCAGGGCGTAAGATTCATATCTATGGACAAAGGCCTCTGCAAAGGGCTGCCTCACCTCTTTCGGGATACATGCAAGACTGGGGACCTTGTCGTCAACTCTATTCCCACTTGAGGAGTGGCACCCCTAAAGAAAATTATAGCCTAGTAAACGACACAACATTCGTACAGGATTCTGATTAATGGATAAGATACTAGATTTTACAAATCTAATAAAAAAAGGCCTTCGTAATCAATCGAAAAATCTTCCCAGACATCACATAGTATCCTACTGAATGAGGTGGCCAACATTTCGAGGGCGGGGAGGGGAATAAAAGAATAGATGAATTATGAGAAAATATATGAAGAAATTTAAGACAAATCTTAAGGAACAAATAATATCTAAAAAGATAAGATAGTAGATTTTATGAATCTAATTCCTCAGCGATTTTTTTCCATTTTCACAAAAAGGGTAATTTTTAGGGTTGGGAGACGGAGAGGAGTTCCAAAAAAATTGGGATTCCAAAAACTGGAATTAAAAAAAAAATTCCCGCGGAAAATAACCCCCCGCGGAAAATAACCCCCGGAAAAAAACCGGAAAATACCTCCCCAAGGAAAATACCCCCCCCCCTGTGGAAAATAAGGCTTTCCAAATTTGAAAATTTATTTGAGTTTTATTATTTTAATTTCCTAGGGGGAAGGAATTTTCGTACTTGTGTATTATGTGCCACTCACTCAAGTTTACGCTGCGTAAAATTCGAGAACACGCCAGTTTTTTTGTTAGTTTCTTCGTTACTTAAAAATAAATTTCCGCAATAGATTTACACATTAGGGGGGGGGGGTCTGCATGGGGGGTAAGCATGGCGGGTCTGCATGCAAAATGTGCTTGGTACAATTATTCTGCACATTAGGTAGATAGACAAATAAGTGTATTTTAAAGCCAAACATACGGCCATGAACCCAGTAAAATAACATAAATGAAAGACATAAATAACGTAAACTTTGATCAGCGATCAAACAGTTCGTGGTAAACTGTAAGTAAGGAGCAACCCGGCTCAATAGTAACCGAAACTCTAAAAAACGGAATGTTGACACCAGTAGATACATCAAAAGAATTGGATCTTTATGCTGATTTCAAATATATAAGTTTCATCAAGTTTAGTCTTACCCATCAAAAGTTACGAGCCTGAAAAAATTTGTCTTATTTTCGAAAAAAGGGGGACCCCCTAAAAGTGATAGAATCTTAATGAAATCAAACCACAAGATCAAGCGCAACAGAAAACCCTACTGCAGATGTTAGCTCCTCTCTGAAAAAATGTCGAATTTTGTATTTTTTGCCAGAAGAAAGATCACGGATGTTTTTTTTTTTTTTTTGTTTTTTTTTTTTTTTTTTTTTTTTTTTGCTCCAACCAAATCATATAGAAATTTTTTTGTGGAAAACCTGTCAGGGGTCACTCAGTCACAAATTAGAACTTATATTTTTCCTTATTGTGGGTCAAAATCTATTGGGCAACAAACATTTTTTCCAGGGTTTTCCCCTATTCTGCTTTTTTTTTCTTTGGTTTCTTAATAATTACTATATAGCCCCAAATTTCCAGGTGGGGGCCATGGCCCTCCTGCCCCCCCCCCCTGCCAGTGCCCATGGCCTCGTTAAGCCAAAAATGAGTAGAAATAAATTCAAATAATTTTCCAAGCGAAAAACTACCATAAATCACCATAAATAAATGAATTGAACCCAAAAGGAACAGAAATAACAATACATAACCTATTCAAACTCAAAATAGGAACAATTAGAATGAGTAGGGCTGATAGCCCCCACATCTCCTCAAGAACAGAACATAATTTGCACTTTACTGAAAACAAAATACATTTTAAATGTTTTTATTTTTTTGACTTCAACTAATAAAGAAGTATTAAGACTATATGGAATAGATATTTGAATAAGTATATCAAACTGACAATACACGGTTATTGTTTTTTTTTTTTAAGTAAAGTGCAAATTATTTTCTGGTCTGACTGAGTGACCCCTAACAAGTTTTCCACGAATTTTACACAGCGTAAACTTGATTGAGTTGCGTATAATACACAAGTACCAAAATTCCTTCCCCCTACGGAAATTAAAAAATTAGGCCTAAACTCAAACAAAATTCTCAAATTTAGAAAGCCTTATTTTCCACGGGGGGTAGGGTCCGGGGGTATTCGCCAGGGGGTATTCACCTAGAACCAATAGAGGATAAAGGATCCATAAGGGCTGAGTTGTTGAAACTATTTTGTCTATGTTAATTTTGATTCAAGCTGACAGAGTAACAGAGAACAGTTAGAGAATGTAAGAGAACAAAGAGATGTCTAGCACCACTTACAACAGCGACAAGAAAGGCCTGACATCTTTGATAAGTTGGATTAAGCTCACAAAATTGTCGAAACAGAAGTCGACCGATCGGTTGTCTTTCAACAACGTACCCGTAAGATGAATCTGGAAAAAAAAAGAATTTATGAACATTTGTAAAAATTTTTGCCAAATTAAACAAAAAACAATTAAATACAAGGATCGATGGGGAGTAAAGGGAAGCACGGACGGAGGAGAGAAGCAGCGGCTTAAAAGTTTATCTATTGTCAAATTAACAAAAACCAATAGCATTAAAAAGACTAAAAAAGATGGGAAACGCTAAGAAGCAAGCTCCCAAAAATACAGCCTTTACTGAGAGTAGACCCAGGAAAAAAAATTGAGCATGGTCCCGTAGTATACTCTGCGAAGATAAAGCATTGCTATTAAAAACTCCTCGTGGCGTCAAAATACCCCAGCTGAACAAACTACTCCTTCACTCCACTGCATTCGAAGCATCCTTCTTTGCTTCCTCCCATTAAGTTGCAACACCCTTTAATTGTTTTCCGTGACCTCTTCCCGCTCAATTCAAGGACATATTTACATTATTTTCACAAGGTCCAGCGATATTTTCACAGCATCTTCACCCCTAAAACATAAGAAGACGCCTCAAAATTTCCAAGATTCATTACTCTCCTAACTTTAAAGAAAGAGGCTACATCTGCAGAAGTCCTTCAGAACGAACTGAATACAAATGGACAGGTTTTTTCCCCTACAGAATATTATAATAAAGGTCAGAATAATTGGAGAGAATAAATTGCATAATTTCTTTTGAAAGAAGCAAATATTTTTCAGAAGGTTCTGCCCTTTTACTATGGTTGACTACAAAAGGTCAGTAAGTACGCCCATTAAACCTCTATTGCGCGTTCTTCCACAATATTTTGTTCGCTGGACTTAATATTTGCTGTTGTTGTTTTTTTTTTCTTTTTCGGAACAAGTCAACTTTACTTCACTAAATGCATGAGTCATTCTCCTCTTCTTTTGCACCTATTCCTCTTCTCCTCTCCTTCAAATCTTTGTCGAAAATAAAGCGTGGGTGCTTCGTATCAAGTTCAAGTTATAAGTTCAGATATAAGCTAACAAAAACAAAATCATCAGGACAAGCGGTTTTTGATACATACCCGTCCTGTTGTATGGAGATACCATTAAAGATCCGACTCATTCTAATACCTAGACTCCCTGATGGATGCTTATGGTACTATTATCGCCGAAATCCAGGCTCGTGTTTGTTCAGCATGGGCTGTTTTCTCCGTCTGAATAAACCTTTATGGATTACGAAGCAATTCACTTGAAAGACGACGTTTCGAATTTGTTTCTTCGGACGAACATTGATCTTTATCACTTTTTTTTATTATTATTTGTTACAGTTATCGATACAGCATGCTATTATCCAAAAAAAAAACATATATTAAGCTTGAAATGAATCGGAAGTAAAAATAAGATCCTTTTTTTTAATCGTGCCTTATTAATAAGCTTCTTAGAACTGTCAGCCTATGTGTTTGTTTTGATGAAAATTCTTTGGAAACTCTGCTATTTAACAGTTGGACGATAGAAAAAAATTCTTTATTCAAATAAACACAACTTCCGACTAAACATGTTTTGTATCGGGTCTTATACTGCTACTACTGCTCAAACAACCTACTACTCTATTTACTACTACTACTACTATTAACAACTCACTGTAGCACCAAGTTACCTGAGGCTAGGACAGCTACGCACGCTCCTCCTTCATCCCAATCTATTTAAAGCCTCCCTATTTACACCCTTCCAGGGTGTAAAGAGGAGTGCCATGCTACGCATGCTCCTCCTCCATCCCAGTCTATTCAAAACATCCCTCTTTACACCCCTGGTTGTATTTTGTAACGGTTCTTGTTATATCAAGAAAAATTTCTATATTAAATGACATCAGATATATTTAAAACGCACAAGAAACATTTAAATGTATCTTTTGATCAGGTGAATAGGGACTTCTTAGTCAAATTGAACTATGAATTTAAGAATACAGCCGTTCCATCGGGTTTCAGCATTCTTTTGCACCGCTTTCCTTCAAATCTTTGTCGAAAATAAAGCATAGGTGCTTCGTATAAAAATATATATCCTAGAAAGTAGACACTTCCTAAATACCAGCACTTGGAGAAGAAATGAAGATATCACATGAAAAAATACAATGATGAAATGAGAATTATAATTTCAAACTACTATATAAGCAAGATATGAGGAAAATATATATTCATATATACGTAAAAAGAAAGCAGTGGCAACAGTAAGAAGTCTGGCCAGGGAATCCAGACACTCAGAAATTTAGAAAATTCAATAAAAAAAAAAAGACAAATTTTGATTCAACAGTTACGATTAAACAACGCTTATCACAGCTAGACGAAAAATTCCCCCTCCCCATCACAAGCCCTTGCATGCATGCCAGTAACGCCAATTTACATATTTCGGCTTCTTAACCAAAGCCCTAAAGAACCATTGGGAAAGGACAGCAAAATATTACAATACAGAGACAAACTTATTGAACTGACGACTTAGTGGAATAATAGCTACTTTTCCCTCTGTTATTGATACCCTAATTGGTCTTTGACATTACTACTTCCAAACCCACGTTACGAATCTTAAATACATAAATTAGTTTTTAAGAGAGGAATATTTTCTAACAGATCAAATAGAAGTAAGGTTATATACAATGTATTTAAGATTCGACTTAATTTCTAAGGAAGCAAACGAAAGACGTAAATAGTGACGAAGAACGCACTGCTTTCCCATCATAAACACAAACAGCAGGTTGAAAAACAGGGATTTATTGATTTTTTTTTCTTCTATCTTCCATATATACTAAAAATCATCAAGGAATTTGCTTTAAATCTTTCTTTATGACGTCCTCCCACCCCAGACGAGATTGTGTTTTGCTGAGGACGGCCCTTGCATATAGGGTTGAAACATTCATTTGCGGTTTGAGTTCCACTATTTTACAACAAAAAAAGAAGAAAATCCCTATTGTTCAATCTGTTGTTTGTGTTTGCAAAGGAAAGACCAGTAGAACTTACGGCATTTGTTAATTGTCCAGAACACACTCAAAACTTTGATATGTAAGATCTGG
Source organism: Artemia sp. Kazakhstan ARC1039 (assembly GCA_029168905.1). Taxonomy (NCBI): domain Eukaryota; kingdom Metazoa; phylum Arthropoda; class Branchiopoda; order Anostraca; family Artemiidae; genus Artemia; species Artemia sp. Kazakhstan ARC1039. Next base: position 22,967 of record JAQQPU010007625.1, on the reverse strand, counting down.
AAAAACCCGGTTCAGCTGTCTATATTCGGAGACAGTTAGCTTAGGCTCAGTGGAAAAACTACGCTGTAGGCATATTTAATTAAATATTCAATATATGGAGTTGCTATTTTGGTTAGATTGTTAGGTTAGGTATTTAATATAATTCGTTCTGGGTGGCCTGTTTTCCATAATTCTTTGTCGTTAGTTTCCGTAATCTTGCTAATAAAGTGTTATGTTTTGATCATGCTTTGGAATATTTCGTTAGGATTAGCCTAACTTCACTTCTTAGGTGTGTTCTGTATAATTAACAAGTAACTAACTTACGTTTCGAAGCTGAAGTAAGTAAACTGGCACCTTGATGTAAGAAGGGGAATTTTCGTCAGTCCGTCATTACCATAACGAGACTTTCGAACTGATACCTCCAAGCATACATTACGAAACGTGAGTATCCAAATTATTTTTGAGCGCTAAATTATTTTTCACTGACCAATCAGAAAGGAGCTAATATATTCAAGCTTCGTATCTAACTTTTTGAAGAAGCAATGGAAAAAACTGAAAGAATTTACGTTACAGAGTAAAGTAAGTAAACTGGCGCCCTGATCTATGAAAACGAATTTTCATCAGCACGTCATTATCATAATGATACTTTCAAATTGCTACTCCCGAACCTACACTACGAAACTTCAGTACACAACTTAGTATTCGATTGTCGATTTAACCTTAGCTGACGAATCAGAAACGAGTTAACACAATTAATTTCTGAAGAAGCAATGGACAAGGACAGCAAGAACTTACGTCACGTAGCTAAAGAAGGTAATGTCGTGTCTTGATGGTTTATAGTTTTCGTATTACTAATCATAAATCAGTTACATGCCTAAGCTCTGTACGGGAGTTCTTAACGTACAGTACAGAAAGACCCATAATCATTACTAAACAATTAGAGGCATGAAAAGTTGGCCAATCATAAAGCGGTTTACATGCCTTAGCTCTGTAACAGAAGTTCTTAACTTGCGGTACATAAGTAATGATGATGATGATGAACGTAGAATCCTCCCCTCTTCCCTGAGGACTTGAGAGGCTTTCCTTCTTCTGAATCAAACTGACATATTTCACTATAGTGTATTTATTCGGTTAATGTCTTTTATGAACTTGAATATTAATTTGAGACCTTCACTAAAGTCTTTTGAAGATCTTTCACTACTTAGTAAATCGTCTGGTACCACTATTCTTCTTTCTTTCATGAACTTCCTTATTTGTTTTCTTTTTTCCTCCGTTTTCAGACATTGAAACACCATATGATTAACCGTCTCCTCTTCACCGCAATATGTACATTTTCCATCTTCACCGTAAAATCTAGCTCTATATGCTTGTGTTGCTGCATGACCCGATCTTAGTCTAAATAATATTCTCGCCTCCGACTTAGTTAGTTCACCATACACTGCTTTATGAAATCGTTTGTCTTTCTTGTCCACTATGTATCTATTCATTGAAAATGCCTTAATGTCTTCGAATGCCTTTTCATTTAATAGCTTTATAATTTCAGATATTCTATTTACAATCTTTGGAGTAATGGTTTGTAAGACATATCCATCTCCTTCTGCTGCACTTTTCGCCACTTCGTCTGCTAATTCATTTCCCTCTATATCTGCATGCCCTGGCACCCACTCAAGCACAATTTCGATTCCTTTTTCCAGTACTTTTTGTATTTCACTGTGGCAATAAATAATTTCTCCAGCAACCGATTGAGACTTATAATTATTTTTCAATGCCTCTAGGCCACTCTTAGAGTCCGAATAAATTCTATAGATTTCCCCATTTAGCCCGTTCTCATTCACATATCTCACAGCTTCGGCGATAGCTAATACTTCAGCTTGATATACTGTTGTTAAAGAGTCGAACTGCATCATATACCTCACATTCCTTGAGGGAATGACAAAGGCCGCTCCAACTTTTTGATCTTTCTTGGATGCATCTGTAAATATATCCACTGCTTGGCCATATTTTAAATCTTTCGACATTCTAAAGGACTTCGCCACGTCAAGACCATCCCATAGTTCAAACTCAGTTTCACAAGGGAATGTTCTAGCTTTCCATTGCGGGACAATCTCCAGATTCAGCACTCTCAGCATTTCTGTTAGACTGCACTCATTTGTGTACCGTTCCATAATTTCCTTGGCTCTTACTAATCCATGCATCTTTCTGCTTGAACACCATAATCTTCCTTCTTTAAGAAGTCTGGATTTAATCGGATTGGATTTGTCTGCAGTCCACGTCTTTCTCAAAAATTTTAAAGCTAGGATTTCTCTCCGAGCAGCAAGATTAACAAGTCCGCTTTCTGATAAAAGGAATGACCTTGGGGTGGTTTTTCTTGCAGAAAAAGCTATTCTTATCGCACTGTATTGAATTGTCTCTAATTCTTCCAGCAATGACTTACTGCCTGCGCAGTATATCAGGCTACCATATTCCATCTTGGGTCTTATGTATTTTAGATAAAATTCTACCATGAATTGTGGTTTTGGACCAAAATTAGCACCAGAAAGCATCTTCATAATATTTATCCGTCTTTCGCATGCTGTCTTCAAAGTTTTTATATGGGGTTTGAAAGTTAGGTTTTCATCAAAAGTCAAACCAAGCCACTTAAATTCATTTACAAATTCTATTTGTACGCGGTTCAGCATTAAGTTAGGTAGTGAAAAGTTCCTTTTCCTGGTTATCAGCATTGCTTTGGTTTTCTGAGTTGAA
>JAQQPU010007625.1:0-19846 GCA_029168905.1 Artemia sp. Kazakhstan ARC1039 | reverse complement strand
AACAACTCACCGCAGCACCTAGCCACCTGAGACCAACACAGCTACGCACGCTCCTCCTCCAACCAAATCGATTGAAAGCCTCTCTCTTTAAACCCTCCCAGGAAGTTCTCATTTCCCTTGAATCTATCTTTGTGGCATCCTCCCACTGCAACCGTGGACGACCTGCTTTCCGTTTAGCCCTAACGGTTGGCCGAAAAGGACAATCTTCAGCAATCTGTCATCCTTCATACGCAGAACGTGCCCTAACCATCTCAACCTTTCTCTCATTGTAGTCCTAGAAAGCGGAATTGAACCATACTTTTCGTACAACGTACTGTTTGAAATACGGTCAGTCAGCCGGGTACCCATTACCATCCGTAGGCAATTTCTCTGGAAAACATCTAGCAAATCTTCATCCACTTTTCGGAGCACCCATGCTTCAGAACCATATTTGACCACTGTCATCACTGAAGCTTCCAATATTTTAATCCAGGTTTGCAGACTTATCTTCCAATTCTTCCAAACTTTTTTAAACTGTGAAAAAACACACTGAGCCTTGGCTATTCCACTTTTAACATCTTCAGAGCTCCCACCGTCTTTACTAATAATAATACCCAGGTAAGTGAAGCTGTCCACCTGATCAATCTTTTCGTTACCCAACGTTACCTTTTCAACATCACCATTCTTAGCCTTAGCGACTTAGTCTAGTTTTCAGACCTATTCTAGCACACTGACCTCGCAAAATCTCTAAAAGTTCATTCATTTTGTTCACACTTTCATCTAGTATGCTTAAACCATCGGCATAATCTAAGTCCAGGAAAGTTTTTCCTCAACATTAGATTCCGTCTTCTCCCATTGCCTTTCCTGTGCTCCTTAAAACAAAGTCCATTAAAATGATCCACATAAAGGGGGATAGAACACAACCCTGCTATACTCCTGATTTAATACAAAACCAGCTGCTAACCTCATTTCCTACCTTAATCGCAAGAGTGTTATTCCCGTATATAGCACTAATCACTCTAATATATTTGTCTAGTATACAATACAAGATAGGTCTTTCGCTAAAGCTCTTCTATCAACAGAATCGAACACTTGCCCATAATCTATAAAACTGAGGACCAAAGGTGTCTGATAGCTTAGACACTTCTCAATTATTAACCTTATACTGAAAATTTGGTCGACACATCCTCCATCTTTTCTAAAACCGTGCTGTTCTACTCTTATAACTTTGTCTACGACATCTCTCAGTCTAAAAAGTATCACACTGCTAAGTAATTTGCTACCTACAGAGATCAGGCTAGTACATCGATAATTACGATGCTCACTCTTATCACCTTTCTTATAAAGTGGTTTAATTAGGATTTTCCTAAAATCGTTAGGTACTTCCCCTTTTTCAAAATCATATCCATAATCATGAGTATCTTATTTCTAACCTCAGAGCTACTATATTTAAGAACTCATTTACTACAGTATCAGCACCTCGTGCCTTATTATTTTTTCTATATCTATTATACCAACTTGAAAATTAATTTTTCTCTACTAACTCTGTCTAAATTTTCTTAATAAGTATTTCATTAGTTTGAATTTATCACCCATATACAATGTTAACAATTTTAAATGCACAGACAGTTAATAGTAGAGGCCTAATTATAATCGCAAATTTTTAGCTTGGGCCTAATTTTGGAAAATAGGCTACTGCCCCAATCTTGGACATAGGATCTTAAAATTGAAGTATCTAAATAATGACAGATTCAATCACTGAGGTGTGTTGAGAAAAAGTCATCCAATTTAAATAGACTTGGCTATAAGATTGTAGTCACCCATTCCCAACTATGCATCAGGTCCAAGATTCAAAACCTGCTGTCCTTGTTTGGGGAAGATACATTTTAGTCAAAACATTTGTCCAAGATCACACACTGTCCAAGTGCTGGGGCTTTTTACCCTAAACCCTCTTTCATGTAGTGATCTGGTTGTTCCAGCTACTTTAACGCATTACCTCTCGCACCACTCATAGTCATTACACTGACCTTTGAAGTGGGTTCTACCTTCTCCCTAATAGTCGAAGTTGCCAACTTCAACCCAAATCAAAACTATGTTCAAATTCTTTTTCAGTATCTTGCTCAAGAACACTGTATGAGCTGTCAATAACAATTACAGTCTGAACCTTTTCAGTTTCATTTTCACCCTCAGTGCTGTCTTTTCACCAAATCTCTTCACAGCCTGCTTCTTTGTTTTGCTTGCTTTTGCTGCTTCATTTTTCTTTTCCACCTCTTCTTTGGCTCCCTTGTAGCAAAGGCCGCTTCGACCCTGTCCTTCACTGATGTATCAGTGAGCACTATTGTTCTGCCCTACTTTCTTCCTTGAAGCATTGTTTTCTTGGTGGTGATGGGATGTGGTTGTACTTACTCAGGTGTGACTATCCTATTTCACAATGACTGAAAAATCATAGGGTTTACTGAAAGCATTGGGTGAGAGGATGACAGTGCAGGTTGGGATTGACTGGAGTTAAAACCTCTGATGAGCTTTGCACCTCCCCACCAGCTTCATGGGCTAAAAAAATATTTGGTTGATCTGTATTTAAGAGCACAGATCTCCATTATCAAAACAATCTGGATTGAAAGGGGATATATCTTCCAAATCATTTCTGGATAAATGATGGTGTGAAAGCTAAGGGGAAACGTTTTCCTACCAACCCAGCTGTGAAGTAAATGGAGACAGTTCTTCCAGGATTGTTCACCATCCACATATCAATGGATTGGTTGCACTGACATTTGGGTGGGTCAGAGACAGAAATATCCAATGGTTGCACGCAATGACTGTAATGGGATGAAATTGTCAGCAGTATGATCCCATGCTCCTTGGCATACTTTATCCCATTCGGATGAGGATAAGCATCATGGTTCTGTGGTTTGAGTAGCTTCTTAGTATCAGGAGAAGCATGCAAATCCTTCACTAAATATTTGATATAATCTATAAAGATAGGACCTTTGATCCACCTAAGAAGATAAGACTTGCTATTTCTAGGACAGTGTTTCAAAGATAGCGTCTTATTTAAAAAAAATCCATACTTTCAGGCTTCCAAATATATTTAAAACATGATAATATATAATGGATCAGTGCTATCAAAGTTGGTTTGTCTATTAATAAAAAAAATACGTTAACAGGCACTTCAATCTTTGAAGGCCTAGGCTGCAGTCAAGGAAGTAAGACTTGTATGGGTGGGTGGGTGTTGACAGTATTGGAAAAATATAAAATGGTATAAATATGTGGTTGGACTTAGATATTTGTAAACGCTTTGAGATTTTTCGGGAACAAGGTCCCAAAAGCTCTCCTGTATAAATCTGGTGTTAATTAAATAATGATAAAAGAAGAAAATACATAATATTAGGTTTTGAGGATAACTGCGGATAACAGCCAGCGACTCGCGAAGTTTCTAATCCATGAATAGGCCCAAATACCTTGTAAATTAAAGCTGGGCTTTGAGAAAGAATGATCAAAAATAATTTTTTGCGGCAACACTGATCGCGCCGGCGGCATTCTGCCAACATCTCACCAGCGGCGGCACGGAAAAACTTCTGGCAGCACGCCGCCGCTGGCCTTCCCTTATCGGCGCGACGCCGGGGTCTATACAGAAGACCCATAATCATTACTAAGCAGCCAGGGGCATGAAAAGTTGGCCAATTCTAAAGCAGTTTACATACCTTAGCACTGTAACTAGAGTCCTTAACTAGAAATACAAAGGACCCATAATCATAACCGTACTAAACAGTTAGGGGCATGAAAAGTTGGCCAATCATAAAGCAATTTGCATGCCTAAGCTCTGTATCGGGAATTCTTAATATGCAATACAAAAGGCCAATAATCATAACTAAGCAGTTAGGGATATGAAAAGAGAGGGTTGACTTCTAATGAATACTGCCTTTAAGAATTTTGGAGGGCGATAGCCCTACTCTCATATTTAGTAATATCTGTTCGTTGTAATTTTGACCTGATTATTCATTTTAATCCCTGTAACATTACTACTCTTTGGAAAACCTTCTTTTTGGAAAACGTTTTTTCTAATTAATAAATATATATAGATCCAGGATCCAGGTTGGCCCTTCTACTATTTCTGCTTCCCCATCTCTCAAATATCATGGGCTTCTATACGGAACATCAATTCGAGCAACACGCTCATTATTAAAGCATTGAAGTGACTTCTCCTATGTTGAACTCCTATAGACTTCTCTCCAGGGTTAAGGGTCAATTCATAAGAAAACGCTCGGTTGTCTTAATAGCTCGTTTTTTGCTCCTTATATTTTCTTTTTAGTCCCTATTTGGAAGTTTTTCACTGCTTCTGAACGGAATCAAATTCGTTCGTTATTTTTAAGATTTTGTAAATATCTTCTTCGTATTCCAATTTGGACTCGTAACAGGTGCATATCAAGGCGTTATGGAGTCTTCGAAATTTGCGAGAAAATGGATAAACTAGTAGCTAAATTCAGAGTTACATGCGAATCAGTAATCAATTTTCTACTCAACTGTCATAGATATAAGTCATTCTAATTTTGTAATTCTTATGTTCCATTTTTTTTCAGAGTTCATTTTGTTTTGTTTATTATTGGTAATAGTTTCTGTTGGTTTTATATACGAGTTTATTTTTGTTTGTCTGAGGCCATGTTGTTAACCTGCCTTTGAACAGTGTAATTGCAACAAGTTAGAGTTATCTTGCATTATGTATGTTTTTGAGTATGAGTATTATGAGTTACAGAATTTTAAAATGTGCATTAGGTCAATTAAGGTTTTTTTTTAATATTTTAAAAGACAAAAAGTGTTGTCAAATTTTACAAACTGGTTTCGCTTATTTAGTTTCACGGTTCAGACGCGACAACACTGACGAAAATATGATGCTGCCCTGAAAACCTCATAATTTTGATAAAACCTAAGTTAATTTCTTAGAAAATCTCTGTTTTGAAGTATGAATGGACAATGGATCCAGGGAAAGAGAATGTTTCTGTTTTGATGTCCTTTGTTTTTGAAATATGACATTTCCTTGTCCTTATTGACTATTCAACATGCACTTAAAAATAAAATTTTCTATTATTTTGGCTTAGGCTGCAACTAAATTATGCTAGTTTTTTACAAAATCAATAAACTACAAGGTGAAGAAATTACGAACGATTAAATGTACTTTAATCATTTTTTTTCCTTTTGCTTCGTGTGTTTGTTGAGTAAGAATATTATTGTTCTCTTAATGTAGCTCTTGTCTTGTTTTTTCTCTTTTTTTATTTTACTCTCGTTGTGTACATTTTTGCATTTAGAGGGTACAAATAAATTATTGTTATTATAAGAGGCTACAGTTAAACGTAGACTTGTAAACTGATGCAAAATATATCTAAAACCCAATGCCAATCTGATAATTACACATAATACTAACAATCCTAGGAATTGGAGGCATAAGGATGGTTGAGATTATAGCCTGAAGATAATATTGCCTGGTACATCCTTAGCTAAAAGTGAGTCAAAAGAGAACTCTGACAAGAAGAAAAATATTTTTTTAAGCCAATAGGAAAATCCCCGAAAACACCGACCCTCCAGGATGCACAACCCTCCAGGTACCACAGAACAAGCTTTTGTACAATTAACGCTAATGAAAAACAAATTAAAGCTCTAAACATAGAATATGACATTTTCCTCTTCAACTATTGACACAAATGACCTCCTCTGTCAAGCTCACACTTGATAAGATAAGATAAGATTTATTGCAAAAAGCCTGTGGGCCATAGCAACACATAATACAATCTATAAACAAACACTCAGGAACAAAATACAACTTTAGATAGTAAAAATCAAAAAAGGAAAAAGAAAAAGAACAACAAAACGACAAAAAAGAAACACACCAAGGTTCGACTTTTAACCAACAAACACCATATAATAAGATTCAAATCATAAAAATAGTATCAGGCTATCCCCTCAAACATGATTCCCTATATTTAGTCCCTAAACGAAGAAACTTACACAACTGTTTAATAGCACATGCGTTCCTCTCAGCCATCCGCTCTATTAACCAGCATTCGCTCCCAAACACTCGTCCGAAACATTCATTCCGCAACTCAGACAGCTCTTCACACTCGGATACAAAATGAAATAAGTTTTCATTCACCAATCCACACATTGGGCAGAAATAAGGGCCAGCCGCCAGCCTAAACTTTATCAAAAATTTCCTTCTCTCACCTAAATCCAAACTATCCCCTCTTACCAACAACAAATTCTTCAAATCCTCTTTATTCAACCCAAATTTAAGATAAACCTCCTCCCCCCAACAGTCTTTGGCTTGGGAGTAAAACCTCAAAGACATAGATTGGTCCTTATGAGCTTGCCACTCTTGGATTTCTTGGTCCTTTAGGGTTCGCTGGACTTCCTTCCATACTGACACGGTTTCATCCATAGGGCCTTTTCCTTCATTCCACATCTCTGAAAGCCCACAAAGGTCCAGTATTTTCTTAACCTGATTTGACCATGAATCACGTCTACCATCCTTCAAGCTCTCCAAATAAGCTGCCTTAAGAAGCCGAACTGTAGGTAGTCTAATTATCTTCTCCCAGAATTTTACCATTCTAACCAATCTAACACTCCTTAAAGAAAAAAAGAAAAAAGCCCCAAATCTCCTTTCAGTACCACTGAACTAAATGAATCCTTCAAGCCTAGAATTCTCTTAAAATATCTTTGCTGAACTACTTCTAGCTTAGCTCCTTTAGCAAAACCACAAACCTCAGAGCCCCAATGTAGACTAGCAGCTACCTTTGTCTGGAAAACTCTTTTCTGGATCCTCATGTCAGCTAGCTGATTTAAATTACTTCTCAAAAGCATATTTATTAGCCTATTACCCCTTAAATTACAATCTTCTACATGCCTAGACATCCCCCTTAAAGCATTAAACTTAAGACCCAAATAAACAAATTCATCATTAACCTCTAAAACCTTTCCTCCAAAATTAAAATGAACCTCTGAATCAACATCTCCTTTACTCCTAAATACTAATACTACTGATTTCTTAGCGTTCAACTCTAACTCCTTCTTTTCTAAATAATTTTTTATTATATCTAATTGCTTCTGAAGGTTCTCTCTGCTATCCACCACTAGAGCTATATCATCCGCGAATAACATGCATGATAGCCTAAACCAATCCAAAGATACATAAGGGGCTCCATTATTTTTCATAAACCTATCTAAATCATTAACAAACAAGGAGAAGAGCTTAGGAGATAATGTACATCCTTGTTTCACACCCACATGAGACGTGACCAGCCTAGAAAAATTTCCCAAAACCTTCACAGAAAATTTCACCCTCCAATACATATCTGCTATTATTGCTACAAAACAAGACGGCAAGCCTATTTCTAACAGACTTTCAATTAATAACCTCCTATTTACCGAATCAAAAGCACTTTTCAGGTCTAAAAAGGCTACGAATAGCCGACCAGTTTTTCCTCTAGCATATTTCCTTCTCAATGCATCCAAAGTAAAAATATGGTCAATAGTGCTGAATGTCGATCTGAATCCCGCTTGTATCGGGCTAAGTATTTCCTCCTTATCTAACCAATCTCTTAGCCTAAATTCCAGAACCTTACAAAACAAACTTTTCAAATCGGATTCGCCATTGCTGAAGACCCCATGCAGGGAACTTGCAGCCCCCCATCTTAAATAACAAGGAAAATCACTTTTTCCATGGGCAGTACCGATGTGTCCTCTTTCTTTCTTGATTTTCCACACTCAAAATTCCAACTCAATATTAAGTCAAGGTCATTAAGACTATAGTCGGTAGGGGAGACCGGCTCAGGTTGGCCACAGCCCAGGTTCGTCATTTGCATTTAACTAGGGAGCCATCAATGGAAAAATTCCCATAATTTAGCGTTTAAGTTGCCATCTAGTAGCGAAAGTTTGGATGTATCCAACTTTGAGTTGAACCCCGTTTTCAAGGTTTTGTATAGTAAGTTGATTTTTAGGGGTTCAAAAGTAAATTTTTGTGTTAAAGGAAAATGAAAAAGTTGCTCTCTAACGTTAAGGTAAGAGAGAACTTTTGGTGTCGGTAGAAACGTCTGAGACTTAGTAGACTATTAATGATAGACGTTTACCGCCATCTACGATAACAACTGGAAAGTGCTGATTTTTCTCCGAAGAGGGTTGGTTTGCCAAAACCAGCTCTGGTTGGCCACTCTAGGACTGGCGAACCTGAAAAGCTAAATTTTGCAACACACTTCATTGATATTTACTTCATATTTTGTCAGATACACTCGATGAAGAAACGACAATCCCATATACTTTAGCCTGGAATATTCAGTATAGTTAGATCAAACCTGGCCCACAAAAATAGCTTGGTAAGGAAACTAAAAATAAGCTTAAATTAAAAATAAAAAATACTGGTCCGAGCTGCACTAATCAAAGCTATTGTAAAGAAACAGAACAAGAAAACGGCTGCAAAAAAATATGGAATACCATAGACAACTCTGAGGGGATACGTCACCAAAGTTGAGAAACAGGGTGTAGATATTGAGCTTCTATCTCTCTCATTTTTCTTTACCACTTTATGCTACAAGACAGAAATTTACAGAAGAAACAAGAAAATGCTCTTGCTAAATACTTGCAAGTCGTGTGCCAAATGCATTATTGTTTAACACCGCTTGAAGTTCGTCGGCTTGCTTGCAGATATTCTCTTGCAAAAGGACTTACCATCCCAAATTCATGGACAAGCAGTGACAATCAAAATGCTGCAGGTGAAGATAGGTACCGTGGTTTTATGGCAAGACACCCAAATCTTACTATAAGAGTGCCTGAAGCAACCAGTCTCGGCCGTGTAACTACTTTCAATCGTGTGACAGTTGGGAGATTTTTTGAAAATCTTGGTGATGTGTACTAGCGCCACAAATTTACAGCGCAAAATATTTGGAATGTAGACGAAACTGGACTATCAACAGTCCACAAGCCAATGAAAATTGTTGCAGCAAAAGGACAGAAACAGGTTGGCAAGGTAACGTCAGCAGAAAGAGGGCAGAATATTACTGTGTGTTTGGGTCAGTGCCATGGCTGACATAAACAATCTTACTGAAAGGAACGCCGCCAGGAACCATTGCTCATGGGTCAGAAACGGCTTCTAGTTGGACGTGTAATGAACTATTTCTTGTTGGGATGAACCATTTTATTAATCATACAAGAACGAGTAGGGCTAATCCTATACTTCTAATACTTGACAATTACATTAGTTGTTACAGTAGTGAATTGCTTGACTTAGCCAAAGAAAATGGAGTTGTCATGCTCACCGTTCCACCTCATACAACGCATAAGCTGCAACCACTTGACAAGTCAGTTATGTTGCCTTTGAAGGCTTTCTACAACAGAAAACCTGCGACTTTTATGACAGAGCATAAATCCGAGAATATCTCAATGTATAGTATCTCTGAGCTTTCTGGAAAAGCGTATCCCAAAGCAGTGACCCCAGAAAACATAATCAGCGGTTTTTGATGCACCGGCATTTTCCATTTCAATCTCAAGATCTTCAAAGATCACGAGTTCATCCGTCCATATGTCTCTGATCGACCATCAGCTTCGAACCATGGTTCCATGGAACCATTCTGCTGACGATGATGCGGCTAATCAGCCCACCAACTATGAGAACGATACCCAAACTTTTTCAGGATTCCCCTTACATGGACAAGCTGAAAAAAGCTTCTCTGAACTAGTTGATGTGTCTCTATTTTTGAAAGGTTCTCCGAGAAAACAAATCAGATATGCAGTAAAAAAAAAAGACTACCGAAATTTCGACTGATACCCCAGTGAAGGAAAGAAACCGCCAGGAAGAGGATCTGAAAGCTGCAGAAAAGAGGAAAAAAGAACAGAAAACCCAGGAGAAGAAGAGCGCAAAGAAAGCTAAATTGCACGAAGCAAGCAAGCTATTGTTCCTCGAGAGTCAAAGCGATTCTGATCATATTGAGATAGAGCTTGATGATAAGAGTGAGGACACTCGGAGAAGATAAGGAAGATATGGGAAACAAGCCAATAAAAGTCGATCACTTTGTTTCAGTTGGACTTGCAGGTAAAAAGAGCGCTAAGTGCTTCATTGCTGCAAAAGTTTTGAAGGAATATCCAGTTGAACTTGATGTTCTATTCTTGAAGTAGGTAGGACCAAGAAATTTTGTGCTTACCGAAGAAGAATCGTGCGTCTTGAAGTCTGAGGTTGTAACAGGATTAGGTAAGCACTCAGTCTCAGGTGGGACTTCAAGACTTGCCAAAAGGCTGAAGTTTGATGTTAACCTTTCAGGATAAAAGATGTATTAATCGGTAGTTGTGTTTCATCTAATGAGATAGCCTTCAACAGTAAACTTAGGTAGGATTTGATTTATAGAAGGTGGGTCTTTGTGTAGGCTACTGTCCTAAGCCTGTTTATTTTTTGTATCTGAATTCTTAAAGACAATTAAAAATCTGATAAACAACAAATTCTAGGACTAATTCTAGAGGAGTAAAGGCTTTTCTTGACTTGAGTTAAGACGGTAGCGAACGTGGGTCAATCTGTGGCGAACGTGAACGGGGGTGGCCCTGTTCGCCACTTTCGGACTACATCAGTGTAACCCATTTGTCTGCTACTTCCAGAAACATTGGTCGTCAGGGATATTTTAGATACCCCTAATATGAATATATACGTGGCAACTTTCAGAATTATTTAAAGTCGAAAACTTTGTTTACAAAAAATAAATAGCCATAAAAGTGGCGAATGTGGGCCGGTCTCCCCTACTTATGCATTATACCGACCACACTGTTGTTTTTGATCTGTTTAAAACCGGTTTCTCTGTGTGCACTCGGAGACAATCAGCTTAGCCTGAGTAGGATCAACTACTATGCAGGTATATCTTAATTAAATATTTAATATAGAGCTGGTTAGGTTAGGTATTTAATATAATGCGTTCTGGGCGGCCTGTTTTCCATAAATTCTCTGTTGTAGTTTCCATAATTTTGTTACTAAATTATGATATTTGCATCAGATTTTGGTATATTTCATTATGATTAACCTAACTTCACTTCTTGAGTGTGGTCGGTATAGTACACAAGTACCCTATTGTCTATTATTCTAATTTCAAAATTCAAACAAAAGTGAGTCTGCTACAACTTAAAAATCTGTCACAGGGTTAAGTCGATTGACAAGTTAAAACGGCGGGGCTGGCAACAACCTGGGGGAGGGACAACCAGACTGGGTGATACCGCCAGACCCATCTTCTTACCCATACCCTGCTAGAAGCTCTCACATTGTTCAGGGAAAAACGTTTCTGTAAGTTATGCTTGACGTCTATTAACATAATCAGAAGAAAAAGTAGGAAAAGAGGACTGTCTTATACCATTATACCCAAGGCCGTATCCAGGGGGGGGGGGGGTAAGGAATTTGAAGCCCCTCCGCCAAAAAATGTTTTTCCGATTCGTAAATAGGTAACAAAAATGAATAGACCAAATTTTTTATGCGTTTTTTAAGGTTTCTTGTGTAGCCCCCCCCCCAAAAAAAAAACATCTTTTGTAAAACTACCTTCGAAAAAATCCTGGATATGACCTTTTATTCATACCATATCTCACCAAGTAAACTTTAAATTTTAGATTATTGATCAGACGTTTGTGACGTTTCCAAAATCGCTATATATCTTCTTTCTTTTCATGTTTCTTTTTTATCCGTAAATCTTTGCATCAACTCAAAGTAAATAAATTCAATAAAATAGAAATATAATGGTCAACTTTAGAAACACATTACATTTTGAACATATTGCATATAGTTTCTGAAAAACAAAAATATAATTTTCGTGAACTTAATACTCGAATTGAGTTTTCACACAGTACCAACCTCCAAAATGTCATTTAAATTATACAGCCACACCCTCAACAGTTAGCTACTTCAAATCTCCACCATATTTTTCTTTCGCCGAAAGCTTAACTCTTTGTAAAAGTGACACCTCTTTCCGTGCCGATTAGTGTTGACCTCCTCCTCACTTTTCATTCTGAATGCAACATTTTTATGGATACTGACTTGGCATTCATACAAAAAGACAAGAAAAATGACCTTTGCCCGAAAATTCTAAGAGAGTTGGTCAAATAGTTTTTCCCTTTGTCGGAAATTACTCAATTAGAATTCTAATAGAATTGTCAATCCTTTTGCCAGAATAGGAAAAACGAAGCAGCAGGCCAAATGATTGGTATTTTTTTTTTTACTCTGAGTCTGAATGCTGAAGTCCCCTATTTATTTTTTATTTATTTTACAGCCAGTCTAAATATTGCAAATCTTTCGCCACTTTAATATATTTTGGTGTCCCAGGGGGAAGTTCAGTCAAAAGATGCCCAGATGGGAAATACCGGGTAAAATGAACATTATTTCCTTCTTCTTTTTCTTTCTTTTGCTTCCAGTCAGAATAGTGTTGAATTTTGACCTCTTTTATATATATATTTGGTCTCTCAGGGAGTTGCCCGTTTTAAAGATACCCAGAAAGGAAGAAGCAGACCAAATGATCTTTATTGGTGGCTTTATATTATTACTACTAGTTCTAATAGCTCACTGCACCACTAAGCTACCTGAGGCCAACACAGCTCCCCCACCCGAATCTATTTAAAGCCTCCCTCTTTATACCCTCCAAAGAAGCCCAATTTACCTCAAATCCTTCCTTACTCCATCCTCCCACCCCATTCGGGGACGACCTACTTTTAGTTTGGTCCTAGATGGTTGGCCGACAACTACGAATCATTGGCAATCTACTATCCTTCATCCACAGAACGTGTCCTAGCAATCTCAACGTTTCTCTCATTATAGCCCTACAAAGTGGGATTAAACTACATATTTTCATATAGATTAATGTTGGAGATGCGGTCAGTCAGACGGGTACCCAAAACCCTCTTAATATTGCAAGATTATTTTATATACTTTCAGACCCCCTGAACGGTTGAAATATATTCAATTACAATTCTATCTTATTTTTCCTCAAGGTTCTCCGTGATTGATTGACCCCGTCCATCCTTCTACCAAAATAGGAGAAACCAAGCAGCAGCTTATTAGACAAGCCCACCTGTTAGAAAAGAAGAAATATTGCCTCATAGTAGGCATCACAGTAGATATTGTTGTGAGCTAAATGCGCCCCCAATTATTAACAAGGTTTTCCCCTCCATTTACCTCATTGTCATGTTCTTTTTTTCGTTTCATCTTTTTGCCTATTTCAAGTAAATATTTAAAAGTTTAGCAGCTGTTCGCATCAGCTCTCAGCGAAAAAAAGGCGCAGTTATGAAAAAATATGCTAATCAGCACTGGTGCATCCCGGATTTTTGTTTGGGGGGGGGGGGTACAATAAAACATTTAAAAAAACGCATCAAAAATCTTGTTTATAAGCATTATGTTACATTTTTACGGGTCAGACAAAAATTTCGAGGGGTGGGAATCAAACGAGTCATCTACAATCATCAGGATCTCCGTTCAAAATTTGCAAACTGGTCTTAAAAATAAAACAAAATCTTTCCATAAACATTTTCATTCGATTGCATTATGCACTAATTCAAAGTAATCAACTAAGCTCCTCTCTTTTGGAAATCTTTCTAATAATATTTATCTTCACAAAAAAATACGTTTTCTAAAGATCAGAAAGTATATGTCAAACGCTTTACATAGCATAACTTCCTCTTAAATCTCCTTTCAACAACCAAGATTTCTCTAGAAGAGGAGATAATGAAGAAACTCTAGAAACCAATTTCAAATAAACGCATATTTTTGTCACACGTTTTATTAATCGAGTATTGTACGGTAACCTAAATTATATGATGTCTGTCTTTCCTTTTACTAAAAAAAAATAATCCCCCCCCCAGCCCAAAATACATGGAGGCATATCGGATCATAGGAACAAACTGTTAATTATTTCAAAGAGGGCATTCCCTGTGAAAGGAAATTATAAGGAGACAAATGCGCCAGGACAAAGACTTTCATTGACTCTATTTGCTTGTTTAAAAGAATTAATTGTTCACATTTTACGATACTTTCTAAGGATTTGTCTACAGAAAAAAAGGTGGAAAATTTAAAATTGAGAATTTTGTCTTCTTTTAGATGTATATTTTGATCGGTTTAACTAGCCCCCTAATCTTGCGAAAATGCATTAAGAGACAATACATTAGCAGATAATTCAGAAAGGTTGTTTTTCAATTGTCAGGGTGATTAAAAAAAAGTACTTCACTAATTGACGTCATACGTTCCTTGCCGACAAATTAATTTCCTTTTATGAAGTTAAAAAGTCATGAAGCAATAACTTTTCCGGGTATTTTGTGTTAAAAAAGTCGTTTGAACTGATTGTTTCTTTTATTGGATAAGTCTTTTTTATTTTTTTTTTTTATTTTTTTTTAATGAAGATCATTTGATTTTTGATAGAGATATTTATCTATTAATGGAGAGCTACTATTTCACCAGCACTATCTTATCGATAATTTTTATTACCATAATTTATCGGTATAATATCATCATTTATCAGCAATCTTGTGAGGATTTTAGGTTAGTGGTCGGTCGTTCACTGATTGTTTTATATAGAAGTTGAATCGTCAGTTATAGATAGGACTCAGCTGCAACAACCCACTGCAGGTCCCGGAATTTGATCCTGGTGATCAGATTATGCGAAAGAGTCTCCACACTTATCCAAAAAGAAAGATGAAGACAAATTATCACCGTCCTGTGATGGCGCAGTGGGATGGATCTCGGCTTGGTAATACGAGACCCTGAGTTCGCTCTCAGCTGCAGAGAACCGTCGCAGAACCCAGAATTTGATGCTGGTGATGAGATTATGCGATATCGTCTCCATAACGATCCTAAAAAATCGTACTTTGGTGACGCCGTGAGATTGATCTTTGATGGGTAATATGCAACCCGGAGTTCGATGAGATTATGCGAAAGCGTCTCCATAGTAATCCAAGCAGAAGATCAAGAAGTATGTTTAAAACTTCGTGGTAGCACAGTGGCATCAATCTCTGCTTAGTAATACGGGACCCAAAGTTCGATTTCAGCTGCCAAACGGCAAGGAATAACATGAGGATTTTATATTAATGTCTCCAAATTATCAAACAAGAATAAGTTTTTTTTTCAATTATATTATTTGCTTTTTCCTGGAAACTCGATTAGCATTTTTATTTTTATTTTTGAAAACTACTAGACAAGATCTAAGCCGCTTTCATTAAACTATCCTCAGGTTGCCAGGAGGTGCTCACTGATGATACCTACTTCGGGGCACTTTAAAAATTAGGGGGCAACAATGTTTTTGCAGAAATAATAATTTTCAAAATTCCCAGTGCATGCACTTTACAGTGAAATATGCTTCTTCAGTTTTAATAGAATGCATGTTAGACCATCTTTAGTAAAGGTCAAAACTATAATTAAAGAATCTGCAACTGGTACGTCTCACATTTTTACAATTCGTTCCTGTCCGTAAAATTTATCAGCCAATAGGGTAAAAAGGATAAAGATCCTCCAGGGCCATTGCCAGTGGATTGGGCGTCGAAACGAAACTTCAGTTGCTGGATTTTTTTTTTACAAGGACAAGTAGCAACCTTGTCTCGCCACAGCGGGGATCGATCCCTGGGTTCCGTATCGCCAAGCAGAGCATGAATCCACTGTACTACCGCAGGGTTATAAGCTAACAGCTAATTTGAAAACTATGGAGTTAGGCTACATCATAGAACGGGTAACAGTGTCTCTATTTATGGTGAACTCCTCGCTGCCCCCAACTCTCTTCTTGCAGTTTTTCACAGTAACTGCAAAACCGACTGCTCAAATATGCGACGCAATTACATAAGAAACGGCATGAAATGCGTCTGGGCCTGTGGACCTTGCAAGAGAACAAGTTGTGCCAACTGTGTTACAACAGAGTTTCTCGGAGTTGACGATTCTGAAGATAACGAAGATCTATGAATATTGATATTTCGTTTTTTTATCACATTGATATATTATATAACTGAAAAAATCGAGAATGTTTTAATTGTTAGTTAAACCACCGAAATGGGCGGTCGTTGTCATTCAACATTTTAAGACCGGTTTCTTTCAGATTCAGCGTGGTTTAACGCTAATGGGATATTTCAATGAAAGTTTTACTTTTACGTCCAAATAAAGGTGATTTTGATAATCACTATGATCTAGTACTCTATTCTAGACATCAATTTTGTTGTTGTACGCCATTATATGGAAATACGAACTTCACCTCCTCAAAATCCACCTCAACCTCAAAAAAGTTTTTTAAAATAAAGGTGATTTTCATAGTCCCCGTGATCTAGTAACCTATTCTAGACATCAATTTTGTTCTGTACGCCTTTTAATGGAAACACGTATTTCATCTCCTCAAAATCAACCTCAACCTCAAAAAACCAAATTTTTAGTTTTACATTCAAATAAAGGTGATTTTCATAGTCACCATGATCTAGTACTCTATTCTAGACATCAATTTTGTTTCTGTACGCCTTTTAATGGAAGAACAAATTTCGCTTCCGTAAAATCAACCTCAACCTCAAAAAACTTAAATATAATTTTACGTTCAAATAAAAATGATTTTCACAATCACCGTCATCTATTACCCAATTCTAGACATCAATTTTTTTGTTGTACGTCTATACATGGAAACACGAGTTTCAACCCTCAAAATCAACCTCAACCTAAAAAAACACAAAAAAAAAACAGCTAAATGATCAAACCTTACATATTTGGAATAAGCTTATTTTTTTGAGTTGGGTAGTCAAAGAATTATTTCTCTTGCAATTTATTTCGGGTTAGGCCTTGTTTTCACACACTTCCTGGACTAACCCACCACTACCAAAAACTGCAAATAAAGGTTTCCTTTAATTAAAAAATAAATTATTGATTTTTCCTTATTTTTTAAGACATACATGGTTGTGTAAGTTTCCTCTTAACCAACTCAAACAATTATGTTTCAATTTCACTGCCCTTAGTGCTTGAAATTTAGAAAACCTTAGAAATAAATGAATGCTTAGAAATTAGAAAATACTTGAAATTAGAAATAAATAATACTTAGTTTATCCTGTAGTACAATGCACTCAGTAATATGTGGAAACTGTAATATCTTCCTCCATTTCCGAGACCGCCCTTTGTTGCTATCTCCACCACCTAAAAAAGAACCAATTTCACTCCAATGCATTAAATATATTAAACCGCCATTTAATTAGACTCGAATCAAAGATAAAAAGATGAATTAGCCACGGGAAGGGACGTAACTCGAGTAATTTCGGTTACCTTGATTAATTTAAGTTGACAGAAATCTTACAGAAGGATCTACAGAAATATAGGATGGGCTATACATTTACATAGAAAATGGAAGAATACAATTATTACATTGAATCCATAATGAAAACTTCAAAAAAATCCACCATAAACATTTGTATATGTCGTGACAAACTTAGTACGATTCGTCTGCTGTTGATTTTTCTTATATATCAATCTTCGAATCAAGCTATTGATATAGCTTCATTTATTTTTTCCCATACCCAGTCTTGTGTGGAACGATTTTCTGTGGTGGAGTAAAAATCACACTAAAAAGCTAGGTAATCTTGTATCTTGTAAATATTTAAAAATTCTAGAAAAGATACCGGAAATTTAGAAATTTCGTAGGGAGAGGTCCAGTCTGGTGACAAAATGTTCTCATCACTCTGTACTTGCCATTCCATAAAGCTTCGAATTATTTACAGTATGAGCAATTTATAGCTCATACGTCGTGACTTCGGGAGTCGAAGTCACGACCTCCTGCAACAACGTAAACAACTCTAACCACTGAGTTACGACGTTCCACCGACAAGTCAGATTAATGTAACTTTACCGCCTATAAGAACAATGAATTATTTTCTAATATAGGCTACAGAAATTTGTGCCCCCCTCTCCTGTTGATGATATTCCATTTCAGCACCACCATGCAAATAAACTCCTCCGTATCCACCTTATCCTCGCATCAATCATTAGTCAAACAACTTGAATTATTAATTCATATGACCAGATATAAATTGTAAGTGGATAACTTTTTAAAGTGGTCTTTAAAAAGGCTCCTAACCATGAGTTCCCATACAAATCATAGGCAGCGCAATAGCACTAACTAAGTAAAGAACGACGATGGTACAATATTTTTTTTTCTTAGTCTTAGACCGGGGCACTTCGTATCGAAGGAGTTGTCATAGAAACTTCGAAAAGGGCTCATTCGATTGGAAATTTGACTGGCTTGTGCCCTTTTTAATACTCGAAAGTGATTGGAAGGCAACTAACACCCCTTCCAAGCCCACCATTTCCCCAAACACATCCAATCAAAATTCTGAGATAGCAATTTTGTTCAGCGTAGTTGATTTCCACGTGGAAATTCTGTTTTTTGAGTGTGACACTCCCCCACCGCCCTCAGGGCAAGGGTTGTAATTTATGCCCTTAGGGCATATAAGGTTTTTTTTTATAAAAAGCGTTGTCGTAGAAACTTCAAAAAGGCCTCATTCGATTGGAAATTGAAAGGAATAGTGCCATTTTTAGTTGTCGAAAGTGATTGGAGGGCAACTAACCCCCCTCTCACGCCCACCTTTTCCCCAAACACATCCAATCAAAATTTTGAGATAGCCATTTTGTTCAACGTAGTTGAAAGTTCTGGAAATTAGGTCTTTGAGGATGACATCCCCCCCCCACAGCCCTCAGGGTAAGGGTTGTAAGTTATGCCCTGGGGACATAGGTTTTTTTTATAGAAAGCGTTGTCATAGAAACTTCAAAAGGGCTCATTTAATTGGAAATTGAAATGGCTAGTGCCCTTTTTAATAGTCAAAGTGATTGGAAGGCAATTAACACCCCTTCCACGCCCACCATTTATCCAAACACATCCAATCAAAATTTTGAGATAGCCATTTTGTTCAAAGTAGTTGAAAGGTCCGGAAATTATATCTAAGAGGATGACACTCCCCCCCGCAGCCCTCAGGGTAAGGGTTGTAAGTAATGCCCTGGGGGTATATAAGGTCTTTATTGAAAGCTTTGTCGTGTAAACTTGAAAAAGGGCTCATTCGATTGGAAATTCAAAGGGCTAGTGCCCTGTTTAATAGCCGAAAGTTATTTGAGGGCAACTAACCCCCTCTCACGCCCACCTTTTCCCAAAACACATCCAATCAAAATTTTTAGATAACCATATTGTTCAACGTATTTAAAGTTTTAGAAATTAGGTCTTTGAGGATGATAACCCCCTCAGAGCCCACGGGGCAAGGGTTGCAAGTTATACCCTGGGGGCATATAAGATTTTTATAGGTGTTGAAGAAACTTCAAAAAGGGCTCATCTGATTGGAAATTAGAAGGGCTTGTGCCCTTTTTAATAGTCGAAAGTGATTGGAGGATAAAGAACACCCCTCTCACACCCACCATTTCCCCAAACATATCCAATCAAAATTTTGAGATGGCCACTTTGTTCGACGTAGTTAAAAAATTAAACCCCCTATACCCTATGCCTTTACTGAAAAAAATACAAATGAATGTGCAATGTCAGTTTAATATACATATACCAATATTTGGTCATCAAAATATTAATATTATTTGATTTATTAAAGTTATAAAAAAAAACATTTATATTTTTCCAGTAAAGTACAAATTATGTTCTGGCCTTGGGAAGGCATAGGTGTGTTGAGCCCTACTCATGTTAATTTCTGCTCTTTTTGAGTTTGACTCGGTTATTTATTGTTATTTCTGTTCGTTTTGGGTTTCATTTATTTCTCGATACTGATTTGTGGTAGTTTCACGCTTGGTAGATTATTTGATTCTATTTTTGCTCATTTTTTGTTTAATGGAGTTCTTTACTTTTCTTTAAAAAAACTATTATTAAAAAATCTCATTATATAT
>JAQQPU010007624.1:3211-20247 GCA_029168905.1 Artemia sp. Kazakhstan ARC1039 | reverse complement strand
ATCGATTTCTGTGCTCTGTGTGCAGGTACAGTCGGCTAGGCTCTTGGCTGATAGTGAGATTTCGTGGTGATTGAAGCACTTTAACGATTTACAATACGAGGCATGCTGTGCAGACGTCAGCATATTACATTCAAATAGGCAGTGGCCAATTGTTTCATTATTCATAATACAATACCTGCGAAGAGGGGACAATGGAACTGTACCACTTGAATTAGGAAACTGATACGAGAATGCAAGAAGGTTTAGTCCATTTGTTCTAGAACGAATTCTATGATAAATTTTAGAAAATACTTATTGGGAAAGGGGGAAAGAGTAGGATTTTTCTAATTAAACATAATATCTAATAGTCTCCATCGGTAAATATCTCTAATGGGGATTGGTCTCCCACTTGGCTGGTCGATATTTATAGCATTTTTTGCTATTTCAGCAACTTGATAATTACCACTTATACCAGAGTGGCAAGGAATATACTGAAAATAAGTTCTTATGCCACTTGAAGCAAGATTATCTATAATACTAAGACAATGATAAGTGTCGATATCCAGCTTATACTAAGGAGCTGAAGACAGCAACTCAAGGCTTGATAAAGAGTCAGAAAAAACTATAATATTATTTTAATTAGCAATCAAAGGTTTATTTTCCATAAGGTGTTCTAATGCTATGATTATGGTATTTAACTCTGCAGACATTATAGATACATTATTATAAAATCCCTCACCCATTGCAATTTTCAGGTGAGGAAGGAAGGCACCACTTGCTACCTTCTCATTCTTTTGGACCCATCAACAAAGATTTGGAAATAGAAATTTTCAGCAATTTTTTTCTGGACAAAAGCGATGGGGGTTGAATCTTTAGTCCACTTTGAGAAATCAGTACGGTATTTATTATGGGGATTGACCAATTCCATGGAGGGGATTGGGGGAAAGTAGGTACAATAGACTTTGCGGGTACAGGGAACTTCTTCTGAATATTGGCATACTCATCTGCAATGCCTCTATACATGGCTGGATTTCTTAACCAATTATGTAGGGTGTCTGAGCTATTTGATTCAATTTTTGTAAGATGTTTAATCAAGAGAAAGCTACGTCTCTCCCTTATTGTTGTTAATCCACTCTCCATAAGCAGAAACCTGGTGCTTGTGGGTTTCCTAAGACCAAATATGAGACGTATTATATCGTTTTGTATTGTTTCAATTTTTTGCATCTGGGTCTTTGCACATGCACCATAGACAATGAGCCCATAGTAAATATGGGGTCTTATCTGGGATTTATAAAACTGGAGTAAGGTTTTCTCCTTACATCCCCAGGGTGTGGAAAGAAGTCTTTTTAGTATAATTGTTTTTCTATAGCATTTTTTTTATTGTGTTTGAAATGTGGAGGTGGAAATTAAGTTTTTGGTCAAGCATGAGACCTAGGTAATTAATATGATTATCTTCTGGAATAGTTATTCCATTTAGAGTTAGTCTTGCATTAACATGATTTCGCTTTCGGTGAAATTGGATTATTTTTGACTTGGTAGGTGCAATGGGTAAATCTGAATGTTGAGAGAATTTTTCAAATTGGAAGTGACTTTTGCAGCTTTGACTGCGCAATCTCAAAGGTGTTGCCAGATGACCATAGTACCAGATCATCAGCATATTGTAGATTCGTGTGGGGGAGGTTCATGTCCCAGAGATATAGGGCAAAGAGGAGGCAGCTGAGGACTGCTCCCTGAGGGAGGCCTTTGGTTATTGTCTTTTGGGGTGAAGAGGCTGAACCTACACAAACAAAAAACTTCGCAATTCTGTAAAAGATTTTTATAAAAGATACTAGCTTGGGGGGTAGTCCAAGGTTTGCAAGTTTAGTTAAAAGGATTTGGTGGTTCACATTGTCATATGCCCCTTCAAAATCTAGGAAAGCTGCAACTAGGACATTATTTTTGAGAATGATTCATTTATTGCATTTGATAACAATATGAAAGCATCTGTTGAGGAATGGTGTTTCCTGAAGCCAGTTTGAGTGTGAGGGATCATGTTATTTTTTTCAACAAACCAGAGGAGTTGGTAATAGATCATTTTCTCCATTATTTTCCCCATCACAGGAGTAATCATTATGGGCCTATAAGACTCAGGGTTATTTTTGGGTTTATTTTTCTTTAGGATTGGTAGGAGGGACGAACATTTCCAGATATTGGGCAACATAGATGAAGCCCAAGCATGATTATAACAATTTAGAAATTACTGTTTGTATGAAGGGGAGAGATTCTTTATCCATGTAGGGTGTATATTGTCATAGCTGCCGCTAGTCTTGGTCCTAATATGATGTATTGCATTATTCATTTCCTGGATTGAAAATGGGCTGGTTATATACTCGGATCCTGGGCGAGGTTGGTAACTAGAATTCATAGGAATTGGGGGCATTTTGCTACAATTATTTGATGTTAGCTTGTTAACAAAAAGAGTGGCAAAGAGCTTAGCTTTTTCATTATCATTGTCATAATAGGTATTATTATGAATAAGCTCATACATGAGTGGGTTGGGGGAAGTCTTTTTCGCACAGATGTTGCTGATGACTTTATGTATAATTGACTCATGTGTTTGGAGAGATTATTTGCAAAATTATTCCAGTAGTTATGTTTAGCATTTATTATGGTCCTTTTTAGATTAGATTCTGCTTCTAATTTTTTTTAAATATGTAGAAGGTGATGGGTTTTTTTAAGAATGTTCTCCTAGCTGCCTTTTTTGTTCTCCATTTATTTTGGCACTCATTTGTCCACCATGCTTTGGGAATATGTTTAGGGAATGTTTTTCTGGGTTTTTTTCCTGGGGATAGCATGATTAGCTGTATTTATAAGTAAAGATGCCAAAACCCCAGCATGTGTTTCAGCTGTTGCGTTTGAAATGCATGAATTTTGGGTGAAACTTGTAATTTCATCATTTAGCTTATTTTGGAACATAGGCCAATTTGCTTTAGTGTTGATACATTTGGACGTATGTGATAGGGTTTCAGCAGGTTCGTTTTGGGATCAAACTATGGCAAAGTGGTCAGTACATAGACTATCAATTTTATTTCTATAAATTTTATTCAAAATATTTAAACACAATTTGTAGGTCCATTGTAGAGAAACTGCCACTTTTGGGGTTGAAATATGTATTCAGGTTTGGAGGGGTAGCAACAGCTAATTCATTATTATTTGAAGTCATACGCTCAATGAACTTACCAGCTTTATTTGCTGGTTTATTCCCCCACAAAAGGCTGTGGGCATTAAAGTCTCCACAAATAATGATATTTTTCAACATATTAGAATTATTTATATGGCTGAAGAAATCCATGGCATCTGTAGTTTGGCCATTAGGGTTATAAAAGCTTATTATGTAAGTTTTTGTATTATTCAGCCAAACACTGGTACCAATTGCATCAACATCATTTACAAAATATGGAAAGGTGATGCCACAGAATTTTATATTATTTTTAACTATTAAATCTACTCCACCTCCTTTATTAGGGATGTAGATTTTTTCCAATTCAGCAATGATTTTTGTTTTCTGTTGTTGTCGTATATTCATGGCCTGAACTGCAATGCAGTTTAGAATGAATAAGCATATATTTGGGGTTTGCATGTTTGATTGTGCATCCAGTTTGTCAGTTAAGGGATTAATTTCTGGTAGTATTTCTGGTTTGTTTCTTGTTGGGATGGGGTGCCAGGTCGACCTCATCTCACTAGGCTAGGAGGATTGTTGGTTGGTGATTCTTCCTGATAGAGATGTGAGCTAGGGGACTTAAAGGATGGCGTTTTGTAAGGAGTACTTTTGTAAGGAGTGATGCATTGGGACTGTTTGACTTGGGAGTTTTATTTGATTTCAATGTAGGTTTTATTTGGTGTGATTGGGCAGCATTTGCTTCCATAGCTGCAAAAGGGCATGGAATGGCCTTCTCTGTTGCTATTTGGAGTGTTAGTGCTCTTTTCTTATATGCAGAGCATTGTGATTTATTGGTGGATTCATGTGGGCCTTTACAATTGATACATGTAGGCTGAGTGTTGTTGCAAGTTGTCAACTCTTTAGGATGAGAGCCTTTACAATTACTACAAGCTAGGAGAATTTCATTGCATTTATTTGTTGTGTGTCCCAGTTTCAGACACTTCTGACACTGGATAGGTTTTGGCTTGTATTCCTTGTGCAGTTTGATTTGCCCAAATAGGAATAACCTTTCTGGGATATTAATTTTTTCCTTCATTGTAAATAAGAAAGATCTACTTGTTTTTAATCCATTAGAGTTGGGTTTACCCACTTGAGTGACATCTTCTACCGGGATTGTGTTACCAGCCCTATCTGAGAGCCCTTCTTTTAACTCCTGAATTGGTATTTCTAGGGGAACATTATATACTAATATTTTTGTTGCAGGTTGTTTTGGGTTCCATTTAGTTGAATTAATTGGGGTATTCAGAAGATATTTTAGATTAAGTATTATATCTGCTGATTTCTGATCTTGGACAGCTATTAGCAAAGATCCATCACGGTGAATGTTAAGAGAAAACATTGATTTTAACATTTTGGAAATTGCAACCCTTATTGTAGTAATCTTTGTTATTTCAAAGGGGGTATTAGGAGAAATTTTGAGGTAAATGCCTAAGTTTTGGGAATGAGAAACTTGGACAGTGGGAGGGGAAATACTTTTGATTGGGGACATTTTTTCCTTTTTTTGGGGCTCCTACACAGGACCTCTTGAAATCCATTACCGTCTATGGTGACATTAGCTCCATTGTCTTATTCTCTGAATTTGAGCTTTCATGTGAGCTTTGTGGAAGAGAGCATGACCAGCCAAGATGGGACAAAAATGGATCAATTTCAAAAATATTAAGGGTGGGATCCGGAGGGACTTTTTTTTTAGGGGGAGTTCTTTGCATTGCCTATTGGAATAAGCTTTAAGCTAAACAGGAAAAGATAGTATTATGATACAAGACTGTCTGCACTCTACTGTGGGTGGGGAAAATTTCACCATCCACAAAAGAAAACACCACATTTTGGTCCTGAGGAGGATTTTGAACACGATTGGTTCGGTACAACTACTGATAAATCGAGACAATAATTCACAAGAAATTTATTTTTAATTTTCTTAAAGTGTTGCTGTTGTGTCGAAAAGAACAATTTTCGGCAATCTGTCATCCTTCATCCGCACAACGTGCTCTAGCCACCTCAACCGTTCTTTCATTATAGCCCTAGATAGCGGTATTGAACCACATTTTTCGTATAGCCTATTGTTTGAAATACGATCAGTAAGCCGGGTACCCAGAACAATCCTTAAGCAATTTCTCTGGAAAAAATCTAGCAAATCTTCATCCGCTTTTCGGAGCACCCATGCTTCAGAGCCATATTTCAGAGCCTCTGTCATCCCTATAGCTTCTAATATTCTAATCTTAGCTCGCAGACTTATCTTCTTACTCTTCCAATCTTTTTTTAACTGTGAAAAAACACCATCAGCCTTGGCTATTCTACTTTTGAAATCTTCACTGCTCCAACCATCTTTACTAATAATACTACCAACACAAGTGAAGCTGTCCACCTGGTCAATTTTTTCATTAGCCAACTTCACCTCTTCATCTTCACTTATTCCTAGCCTTAGTGACTTAGTCTTTTTAACATTAATTTTCAAACCTATTGTAGCACCCTGAACTCGCAAAACCTCTAAAATATTCAAGCACCCTGAATGCTCGAAGGCGCTCAAAGTTAAAGGAATTTTGAATGAGACACAGAGTCGGCGCTAAAATCAAACCTAATTCTAATTCTATCCACTTTAATGCAGCCCTGGCATTGTTCTTGCCGGAGCGAAAATGTTTATCCCAAAGCAAGTTTGGAAAGCGAACAAATTAAGTGGTACATATCAGGGATGGGTTTCTAGCACTTGGAGAAAGAAGGAAATATTTAAGGAGGATAGGAGTGATGGACCACGTCCTGTTTGGAGAAGCTGGAGAGGATCCATTTCAACCTATTACCCGCGGATTACAGGATTTAAGGAACGAATTATTTTCAAGTGATAAATAATTAGTTTAAAGTAATGTGGGGCCAGATGAGTGGCTCCTTTCTGTAATAGGATCAAATGAGGGTAAAGGAGAAAGGCCTACAAAGGGGAAAGGAGGGGAAAGGGGATGGAAAAAATATTAAATGTACAAGTTTTTTTTCTTTTTGTAGCCATGGCCCTTGTGGATTTTCAACATAAATATCTATCTATCCGTTTTTCAGCATTACACTGAACACAAATATTAATGAAAAGGGAAGCTCGCTTTGCTAGCCACATCGCGAAAATTATCCTTGCAAATTTCATGGAATTAGCAAAATTTCAAAATTTAATAATACCTAAGGAATAATGAATCTTAATCACCTCTCTGCTGTAGTACGTACCTGTAATATGTTCTAGACAATTTTCAAGGTAAGAAAATCTGTGAATTCTAATAGCCATTATTAAGAGCATTAAGATAAAATAAAGGTGAAATGTAAAGATTGCAAATGAAGGTATATCGACATATAACCTCAAAAGGATTATTGTCCCTCTGTAAAACAAGATATTCATGGAATTCTTTGTACTTATTTAAAGAATACAATCTGAGAAAATAAATACCACGACGTGAAAAAAAACCATCACATCTATTCCATCAGTTATTAGAAGAAAAACAAAGATCCTCTACCAAAATTTGATTGACATTTCTATGGCCCCCAAAAAAGAGCATAAACGAGGAAAAATTAAATGAAAATTAAAAGAAAAATAAAATAAATGGAAATTAAAGGGAACATTTTTCCTTGCCAATAAAAATACAATAATAAGAAAAAGTTTTGATGCCCCATGGCGCAATATTACTATTTAAAACCTCAGACTATTGTGAAACCTAATAGATAATCTGTGCTAAAACTGTTAGGTTGCCCCTTTGTGGTAAACAATTTTGTGGCAAATTTCAAATACTCCTGCCACTTCGTAGACCCCTCTCCACTATGAAATTTCGGCTATTTCCCTGTTGCAGTATTGATTAGAAGTTAACACTAGAGATTTCCTTATTTTCACAAATTTCATCAACCCCCCCCCTTTTTAGAAATCCTACACAGGCCAATCAGTTAAGTCCACTATATACAAATAATAGATTAAGTATTAATTTGTATATAAATTAAATCATACCTGTGAGATGGGACAGTTGCAAACCACTTCGCCGGTTCACCAAGTTTCTTTTTGTTTTCGCAATTACGAATATAACAATTTCGAACCATTTTTCAGTGACTGATAAACACGTACTAACATTACTAACTCGCTAATGAAAGAGTCAGTGGGAGGAGCTGTTTGTACGCTCCGAGAATGAAGCGCCAGTGATCATCTGCGGTGAAATTACTGTTATATTATCTTTATACAGTGGTTATACTGTAAAGCTTTGACCTTCAATAGTGGGAAGTAAGAATTTTATTCTAATATCCTTTGATCCGTTGGCTACTGACAAGGTGTAGGTAAAAAATATGCTAATTTTAGCGGATTTCTTTTTATTGAAGTCACTTATTTATGGATTTAAAATAAAAAAAAGAAATTTGGAATGGAATAAAGAAATCTTTTCTTTTAGTTTTTAATAAAATTAAAACAATCGTAAGTACTGTATAATCAATTATAAGTTGAGAATCCTGAATAAAAGCAACAGTAAACAATCTTTGTACGGCCAATAAGGTGTTTGGCCACCACACTTTGGGTGGTTGAACTTTATCCTTTAAATCTCCATAGCCGAAGTAAAAAAAAAAAACAAAAAAAACATAAGATACAAAGTAAATCGGGTAATCATTCCGAACTGAACTTAAGGTTTCATGAACAGGGTTCCTGGGTTCCTCAAAATATTTCGCATCTTAGAGATCAATATTTTATTATCGATTTTCTTGAATATTCTTCAAGAATGAATAAATTAAATTTCAGAATAGTAACATGAAGAAACTACTTGACAGCAAAATATGACACAAAATTTATAGAAGTCAACAAATAAGGTCAGTATTATGACAAGAAAAGTGCCTCTTTATGGATGATTATTCATATAAAATACACTGAAAAGAAATCTCAAGAATAAACTATAGGACTTTCAAATCTGTTGCTGACAAGAAATCCGATGCTGGATGGCCGAAGCGGCTGACTTTATCTTAAAAAATGACGTTTCAAAGTTTGCCTAAAGTGGTTGTAAAATGCAGAGAACAAACCTTGTAAAATTTTTTCTATGCTTCTTCTAGTTCCATCCAGTTCCACTTTAATATTACTATCTTGATTCGTTCTCGAGGCTTTGTACTTGGTGACTAGAACATTGACAAAGTCCATTACAGTTGAACCGACCTAAAACAATTAAAATATTAAAAATCAAGTTTAACTGCAAGTATAAAAAAAATATTTTTTGCCGGGGGGGGGGGGAGTTGGGAGGTGATTGGAGTTCGTTCGGGATGCGGCAGATTTTATCTGCTGACCAAGTGCCTCTTGACAAGACATTTTTCCTAATCAAACACTCCAGTATAAGAGTGGTCTCAACCCGATGAGGCGGGTGGAGCCTAACCCAACGATTTCAGTATCTAGGTTTCACCTAGCTCTAATAATAAAATCTAATAAAAGGTGGCGTCGCATGCCTGAAGTGAAGACACAGCACAAGTAGGCCTCTTTGATACCAGAAAATTCTCCCACTTGATGCGCCATAGCTCAATCTCTTGCTTCAGACAGTCTGGTTCCGGAAGAATTGTAAAAGTCTCCGCGTTCACCTCTCTGTGAATTGTCTACTTCTCTGTAAAGTGTGACTTCTCTGTGGAGTCTTATGGTAGCGTTGGCCTATTATCTGGGTTCTACCGGTGGAGGATGTCTAGAATCTCTAACCATCACATAATTTATGTTTAGAGTATAAATGTTTATTTGTACATATAATACAGTGAATGTACATATGCCGAGGACAGATACAGAATTCGAACTGACTCAAATAATCTAAATTGGTAACTTATATTCAGCACAATATGCAGATACACATCCGGGCATTTGACACAACTGTTCTATTTTAATCTGTCAACTTCCAGGAATTACAGCAAATATTCAGAATTAATTTAGCTATCAAGGAAATGGGATTTTAACTAGGAAATGAACCTTTTGACATATACTTAGAATTTTAATTATTGGTTTTAACCAAGAAAAACCTATTTCCAAAGTTTACAGATTTTCCCCGGGGTTTTCAAAATTTTTTTTTTTTTTTTTTTTTAAACGATTTTCTATCCTCAAACAAAGGTACACTTAACAAGAACATAAAATAAAGTACTGACACTAAAACTGAATCAACAAGACACAAGAAAATATTTTCCCAATTGGCACTTTCATTTCACTTTATATTGTCATGCTAAGTTCGCATAAAAGTCGCATAGCTACACCTAATAGGAAAATTTGCACATCGTCAGAATATCTTTTAAAAGAACTTAAATTTGAACAGAACACTTAAAGAAAAATGATAATCTTCAACTGAAACACAATGAGATTTTCCTTTACTTTCCTTTTACCCAAAGCTTTAATTCTTTCTTTTTCCGAATTATTCGGTTCTTTTACTATTTATAAGATATCAAAAGGAAGTAAATACATCATTTGGTTGGTCAGGTTGGTCAAACATCTTTCGCTTGCCATTTTTATCTTTCTATTTTTCCAATTTCAAAGAAAGCATTTCTCCTGTCCAGTTAATCAGCATAAAAACTAGCTACATCCTCATTTTGACTTGACATCAATTCCCAACACCGTTTATACTGCAATAACATATTAATCTCTATAATCATCTTACTCTACTTATCTCTATAATTGTTTCAATACTTTAAAATAACCAGGAGGTTTATTTCTTGTTTTCCTATTATGAGCCAGTTTTATTGCCGAATCTACTAGGAAACCTGGCAAGACTATTTTAGCTGTTCTAGGGTACCCTTTGTCCTTGCCAACGCCTCCTAGCGGATTACAACAAAGAAAACTTTCTTTTAGAAACAGGCCGTAAAAAAATTTCCAACAGCCAAGACACAAAATTGTTATCTGTCACTCCCCCTGGCACGGAACTCTTTTCCGCCCTGTCGACTTCTGGCACGGAACTCTTTTCCGCCCTGTCGACTATTTTTCTCTCTGGCACGGAACTCTTTTCCGCCCTGTTGACTTCTGGCACAGAACTCTTTTCCGCCCTGTCGACTATTTTTCTCTCTGGCACGGAACTCTTTTCCGCCCTGTCGACTTCTGGCACGCTCTTTTCCGCCCTGTCGACTATTTTCCATGGTGCGAAACCTGCAGGGTTTTCGAGGTTCGGTGCTCCACCGCCTACCTCTCTCTTCGCCCATGGGAGCTCAGACCTTCCTTTCCCAGGATCCTCTGAACCCGTTAACCGCTGGTCCGTCGGTCGACCGTCGTCCGCCCCTTCACCAGCCTCATCCCTCCTTTGACATATACTTAGAATTTTAATTATTGGTTTTAACCAAGAAAAACCTATTTCCAAAGTTTACAGAATATCGCCATACAATTCAACCAATGACTCCAGGTTATATGCCTTCAGATCACCGAATCAATTTTGGCAGCAGAAAGGACACTGAGATTTGACAGCAGTTTCTGGTGAAGCTCAAATCGTTGTTTCGGCTCGGAAGTGAAGTGGTTCAGGAAAGGAATAAAGACTGAGGTTCTGTAGTGGTTGAGAAGATCTGGATCGTCTGCATGCATACTCCGGCCACTTCTCGTCCTTGGACAAGTCATCTTCAGCCCTAAGTCGCTGGCAAAACGTTGAGTTTCGTCGAAAAAAGACGTGAAAGCAGTAGCAGCATTTCCTTTGTTTTTGAAAGGACAGTTTCCACGTGGCTGCATGCATCTGCCAAATCACTGTCAACTGACTGAAGAGTGTTGCACAATGGAAGCATAAGGAAGAAAAGCTCTTTGACCACATGGAGACACAACAAATTACGACAGGTTCATTGTGTCCAGCAACTTCGCCGCTTTTGCAGACGTTTCTGCATCTCTGTTCTCTTCAAGAGCTTCCAGGGATCGCAGGATTGGTCTGTAATGCTCAAGAAAACGCACGACTGAATTGTGGTGCTCCACCCATCTTGTTTCGCAAAGTCAGGTAAAGACATATATCCTTGAATCCGGTAGTATTTCGTTGATCTTCTCTTTTAAACTCTGTGTCCTGAGTGGGGAAGTATGGTAAAAACTTCAGACTTGTGGCAAGACATCGAAGAAATGCTTAAACGCCAGAATAGATCATACAGAAGAGATTACCAAGTTGAGACTGAGCGCACTACAATGGACGTAAAGTGCCTTCAGATACTTTTCACGTATAACGGCCTGGACACCCGTAATATGCCCACTCATCGCTGCTGCACCATCATATCCCTGACCAGCCATTTTGTTAAGATTAAGACCAAGACTTTCGAGAAATTGAAGGATTGATGAAGCAAGACCTTGCCCAGTCAAATCAGAAACTTGGTAAAACCAAGGAAGTCCTCATTCAGGTTCCCTTTGAAAGTCAATTTCAAAACCCATTTTCTCGGTGAAAATGTTTATTTCCACACTTTTTCATAATTTATAATTTGTATTTTTGCATTATTTTATTTGGGTTATGTATTCAAGCTAAAGGCATATAGGGTTCAGAAATTCATTTTAATAAAACCAAATAAAGTAATGCAAAAATACAAATTATAAATTATGAAAAAGTATGGAAATAAACATTTTCACCGAGAAAACGGGTTTTGAAATTGACTATCGAACTAAGATCTAATGGACTTGGTGTGGAGATACGGAATTTTGTAATACTCACTTCCTTATTTTATATACCCTGTATATATATGCCCTGTTTTGCGATAATGCAGTCGTAATCTTTGAACTATTTTTATCACGACTGGATTTTGGATCTTTTGGTATAGCAAGTGCTAAGTGTTTTTTTTTATATATTTAATGTACTAGTTACAACCTTTTGAGCTTAAGTCCTGTTCCTTTGTCTGCTTAGAATTAAATAAAAGTAATCATATTCATACCCCGCCTCTCTATAACGTTATTTAAGCTTCTCATCTATACCAGTAGGCACGTCTCATTTAATTAATCAGGCCAACCCTAAGGAAACACTACCCAAATATTAGTCACCCTTAAGGTATTAACCAATACCTCTTCCAAGAGCCTGATTAACACCCACTTTACAACGACCAATTTACCTTACTACATCTGGTGGCATCCAGAAGACTGGGTCGAGAAGACCAAATAAGATGGTAGATTAAAAAAAAAAAAAAAATGACCTTACCAGAAAGCAAAATGACTTCCTAAGAACAGTACTTGAAATTGCAAAAGTTATACCAGAATAAGCAGGAGCTTCCGAAGTCGATGAATTCATCCAAAAATTAAGAATTTTTGACAATTTAACGGAAAAACTTGACGGTAAAGTAAAAAAAAATGAGTAACAGCCTGATTAAGGGGACGTGTGCTACAATATTTTGAGTCAATTAGAGAAAAAGAGATAAATGACATTGACACTCTAATTGAATCTTTCAAAACCAGGTTCATAGAGAGCCTTTCTGAAAGGCTAAAAACTGAGGTAGTTAGGTTTAGCGGCTCAACCAGTAGGAATATGTGGACATGATTTGTCGTTCTGTATGCTTACAATTGGGTAAAAGCGGAAGAGATGAGATAATACAAAAAGTATAATTGAATATCTTTGCACAAGGGTTGCCAAAAAAAAACTAATCTAAGGCTGTAAGACTAATATCATCACGGAAGCCTGAAAATCTGGAGAAGGCTATTACCTGGGTTTAAATTGAGGTAAAAATTGATAAAACTATGAAAAATTTTGATCAGATTTCAGTAAATGGCAGAGAAAAAAAATTAACGCAGACTATGGAAGACGGCAAAAGCGTGTGAGATCTGAGGACACAGATTGTGAACCAAAACAGCGCAAAGGGGGCCAAAGGTCATCTTCTGTGGAATTAGGCGACTGATTCCACAGACTTGAGTCCTTTGCGGTCTGGAACAACAAAAACTAAGACAACCCACCGCCAAATCATACAGATATTAGTAGAATCAACAAGGATAGGTCTCAGATATATAGAAGTAACTATAGACCCCGTAAAAGCCAGGAAACTATCGGACAATACAGAAAAAAGATTTCGTTGGTATTACTGTGGAAAACTGAATCACTATGCATCAGATTGTTGGCATAGAATATAAAAGGAAGGGCCAACATACAATACAAGAAACCAGTTCGGACCACAAGGTAGGAGGAAGTTAAAAAGACTGGATATTAATAATACTTGGCAAGTACCAAATTATATTGCTGAATTTATACCTAGAAATCAGGCGGTAAACAACAATCTAGGTCAAACCAGTAACACTGAAGAAAACTGGGAAAACTCCCACGACTTTCGGCAAACTTACAGTGGGCATTTAAACTGAGACACCAGTCTGCAAGAGTCTGCAGACCTCAGGGCCGTATTCAGGGGGGGGGGGAGGGGTGTTACCCGGTTTTGAGCCCCCACCAAAATTTTTGGGCGAGTCGAAAATTAGTCTAAAAAATACATGTAAAGACAAAGCCTCACCAGAAAAAAAGATGTACTCCCACACTAAATCCTATTGCATTTTGTGGATAAACGGTTGTACAATCGCTTACGCAATTACTAATTGCGTTCCTAATTTACTATCCCATTAATCCGAATTCATTATACAAGGTCAGGTGAAATTGGGGTTACCTAATTGCCAATTAGGTTACCCTATGGTCACCTGAACTTGCATAGTATATTAAGATTATTGAGCACTCGAGGCAATGTTATAAGAAGAGGGTGCAAGATTGTCAGTTCAGTTCAATTTCGGACTTGGATAGGAGAAGAGCGATTTCCAACATGAAGAGGAAGTGTGACATTACGTCGTTTTTCACGCCCAAGTGGACCAGGGATGTTTCTGACAGTGGCGTTAACGGGATGTCTGCGAAGCATTCATCTACACCTGTGGATCTGGAGTGCACTGGCGCCGTCGTTGAAGCTTCTGAATCACGCAAACTGTAACCAACTACAACACAAGACGCACCTGCACCAACCTAGTCTTTATCATCGTTTACAAATGACATCGCTACTTTTTGGAGATTGTGCATTCTGTTCTCGTCAGAGACAGATGGCAAAGACTGTCTATACCAACGATTCTGGCCCCATTTCGGTCTCATCCAGAATCTTCTTACAATGATGGCAACTTCCGAGCACTACTGCGGCTGAGGGCGAGACACGGTGACGATGTTCTGAAGAACCATCTTCTTTCTGCGGTCGGAAATACCACATATCTTTCTTCCATCATCCAGAATGGTATTACCGCCGCATCCGGAGAACTTCTTCAGCAGTCTATTTTGGAAAGAGTAAACGCAAGTCCAAGTTTTTCGGTGATTGCCAATGAAACGGCGGAAGTTTTGAAAACTGAACAGCGGTCTATTTGCGTCAACTACACTTTCAAAGGGAACCTGAATGAGGACTTTCTTGGTTTTACCAAGTTTCTGATTTGACTGGGCAAGGTCTGGCTTCATTAATCCTTCAGTTTCTCGAAAGCCTTGGTCTTAATCTTAACAAAATGGCTGGTCAGGGATATGATGGTGCAGCAACGATGAGTGGGTAACTTGCGGGTGTCCAGGCCGTTATACGTGAAAAGTATCTGAAGGCACTTTACCTCCATTTTAGTGCGCTCAGTCTCAACTTGGTAATCTCTTCTGTATAATCTATTCTTGCGTTTAAGCATTTCTTCTATGTCTTGTCACAAGTCTGCAGTTTTTACCAAACTTCCCCACTCAGGACACAGAGTTTAAAAGAGAAGATCAACGAAATACTACCGGATTCAAGGATATATATCTTAACCTGACTTTGCGAAACAACATGGGTGGAGCACCATAATTCAGTCGTGCGTTTTCTTGAGCATTACAGAGCACCACAATTCAGTCGTGCGTTTTCTTGAGCATTACAGACCAATCCTGCGATCCCTGGAAGCTCTTGAAGAGAAGAGAAATGCAGAAACGTCTGCAAAAGCGGCGCAGTTGCTGGACACAATGAACCTGTCGTAATTTGTTGTGTCTCCATGTGGTCAAAGAGCTTTTCTGCCTCATGCTTCCACTGCACAACAATCTTCTGTCAGTTGACAGTGATTTGGCAGCTGAATGCTGCCACGTGGAAACTGTCCTTTCAAAAACAAAGGAAATGCAAAGAAAATGCTGCTACTGCTTTCACGTCTTTTTTCGACGAAGCTCAACGTTTTGCCAGCGACTTAGGACTGAAGATGACTTGTCCAAGGACGAGAAGTGGCCGGAGTATGCATGCAGACGATCCAGATCTTCTCAACCACTACAGAACCTCGCTCTTTATTCCTTTCCAGAACCACTTTACTTCCGAGCGGAAACAACGATTTGAGCTTCACCAGAAACTGCTGTCAAATCTCAGCGTCCTTTCTCCTGCCAAAATTGTTTCTGTGATCTGAAGGCATATAACCTGGAGTCATTGGTTGAATTGTATGGTGATATTCTTCCGGAACCAGACTGTCTGAAGCAAGAGATTAAGCTATGGTGCATCAAGTGGGAGAATGTTCTGGCATCAGAGAGACCTACTTGTGCTGTGTCATCGCTTCAGGCATGCGACGCCACCTTTTTTCCAAATCCTTTTCTTCTTCTGGCTGTTCTTGCGACGTTACATGTTACCACTGCTACACCGGAAAGAAGTTTCTCAGCGCTCAGAAGGCTCAAAACCTGGCTAAGAAACTCAACAGGAGAAGAACGACTGAGGGGCTTAGCCCTCCTTGCAGTCCATATGGACGTTGACATCTACCCTAACAAGGTCATCGACATTTTTGCAGGGAAGAAAAATCGTCGCCTGGAGTTCGTTTTATAGATATTGACTATACTATTGGTTCGCTTCACCCTTACTTTTAGCTAAAAAAACTAAAAAATATATATAGACTACTTCTACTATTTGGCTTCTTTTTGCATTAACTGTTTTTGCTGTCTCAAAAAAAAAAAAAAAATCAGTTTGTAGTTTTAACTGTATGTAAATACTTGTCTTGTTTTTGCGTTACCAAAAAAAACAGTAAATAAAAAAATTAAAATAAAGGCCCTTAAAGATAAGAATGTATGCTTAGTGGGCGCGTCCTCGTTCGCAAGGGGCGGAGTAACGGTTTCGAGCTAACATAATGTTGCTCGAGGCTGTTAGACAAAGTCCCCGGGAAAAAATCGGATTACTAACTGTCCCTTGGCTTGAAAAACAAGGAAAATATATTGGTTTGAAAATCAAGAAAAGTGGCTGCAATCACGATATTCCGCATCGACAGCAGGTTTGTTTTTCCGTTTTATTTTTTTTTTTTCGCCTCCGCTAGCTCGGCAATCGAAAATCAAAGAGAGCTGTTTAACGGCTCATATGAAAGGGAATTGAGGTATTTGAAAACCTTTGATAATTTAGAAAAAATTATTTTAAAAACGAAATCCTTTTTTTTATGAAAAACTGCATTTTTCTATAGCTCTGTAGAAGAAAATTTTCTTATTATCGTCCTGCATATAAAAATCAAAATAGGGTTTTTCCATTATAAAAAGTATGTAGATTCAGTTATGTAAAATACAGAAATTTTTGGGGGGTACTAACGAAAAATCTGATTCCTCAACTGACACTACAATAATTCCAAAAACCTTTAAATAAAATTATTTTTATTTAACTGCAAACTGCAGAAATATTTATGATGTCTGAGCAATAATTTTTAATTTTTCAATCCGAACTAGAAAAACACCATAAATTTAGAATTAGATTTATTTTTGGTATCAAACAGTCCGTGGTAACGAACTGTATAAGTAAGAGCGACTTGTTTCAATAGTAACTAAAACTCTAAAAAACGGAATTTTTATACCAATAG
Organism: Artemia sp. Kazakhstan ARC1039; assembly: GCA_029168905.1. NCBI lineage: Eukaryota > Metazoa > Arthropoda > Branchiopoda > Anostraca > Artemiidae > Artemia > Artemia sp. Kazakhstan ARC1039. The sequence continues at coordinate 3,382 of JAQQPU010007624.1, read as the reverse complement.
ATACATCAAAAGAATCAAATTTTTTTTTGCTGATCTTAAATATATAAGTTTCACCAAGTTTTAAATCTATTTTTATCTATTTTTAATATTTTGCGGGTTGCAGCGAAAGCTAGCAACCTAGTAAGAGACATTCACGCCCAATAGTAGAAAATAGAATATATATATATATAT
>JAQQPU010007622.1:0-38231 GCA_029168905.1 Artemia sp. Kazakhstan ARC1039 | reverse complement strand
TTTTTTTTTAGAAAAAATACCCAACGAAAAAAACTATTGTTGTGTACTAAAAGTTACCTAGACCATGGACGTAAAAAACACTTGAGAGCCTTGTAAGTTATTCTTATATCTTCTGCAGTGTGCTTATCACATTTTCTAATCAGAACTGAACATCCTGCTTATTGGGTTCGGTTTTGTGTTTTCGGCAACATGTTAGTTGTTCGAATTCTACAGATATTTGAAGACATCACGTGTCAGTTTATTTGAGCTAGTTTTGTAGATATATCTTCCATAAGTGATTTTTGTTGGTTTCAACTTCGCTCTTTACTTTCGTAAGAACTGCTCTTTATGAAAGTAAGTATTGTCATATAGCTAAATTAACTTTGACTAAGTAAATCTTATCAAATAATGTTGTATAGCGGGTCGCAAGCCCATCAGGCAAAGGGGAGGGGAAGTAAAGTGAAGCGATTCCCTGCTAGGAGTTGGATAAGTAAGTATTTACGATTGTTCTAAAATGTTTAAAAAAATTCGGCTTCCTTCAGATATGCTTCTGTTCTGTAACTTTACCGTACCTAGGTCCAGTAATTTAAGCTGTGGCTAGATTCAAAGAGTACACACAATAGATCTCTCCACAATTTTGGATTGAACTTTGAAATTTACATTACTTCTTGAAAAGAAGCCTAATTTGCTCTGCTCAAAAATTTGGGAATAATATTAGGCTTAGGAAAATAATAGCCACGTCTAGACTTTGTTGAAGTTTCCATTGCGAATAAGTTCCTGTTCTCCAGGTACATTCTATCTGCTAATATCCCAGACTTGCAAAACGCTTGTACTGCCCATTCGTCACGAGGAACTTTTAACTCTTTTAATTTTAAATGATAAGAGAAAGCCATTGCAATATTCTAAAATTCAGCTAAATTGCGGATTAAATTTTACATAGAATTACTCAAGTTGAAGGTTTAAGTCACCAAGATTTAACAAATAATTTTAGCTTACAATTATTAGCGGTTGTACAGCCCAGATATCGCATTCAGAGAAAGTCATCAAGTCCTGTTTCTACACGAATAAACTGACGAAACTTTCATTATGAAACATTTTGAGGAGGAGCCTTAACCGACTGTTGGATTATTGCCATTCTCAATAATAGATAGTCAAACAGTAAAGTTGGGAAAGTTAGTGCAGTGGCATGATTAACCTGATTTTTTTTAATGATGGAATAATGCCACCTTTTTGTTCAATTTTAATTTTGATACGATTTCAAGAACATTTTTTATGGGTATCGATAATAATTATAAGGTTTCAGATACCCAGATCGCCAACTGAAGTTCGTATTAGAAATGCAACATATAAATTTCACGCTTAATAACGAATAACAAAAAGGAATAAAAAATCTAAAAAATAAACTGTAGCTAATACATTTTGCATGCAGATCTGCTATACTTTACCCCCCCCCCCTCCCCATGTTTGCCGGGTATTGTGTGACTTGTCTTTATGGCTATGAAACCGGTTTCCTCAGAGATAACCTAAGCGCAATTCTTGAGTGTGTTTCATTTAATTAACAAGTACCACAAACTCTTTATCGTAAGTCGTTCTGACCATATGCGACAGTCTCGTTCGGGTGTATTGTTTATTGGGTATATTGACTCGGACTTCGACTCAACGTAACGTGACAAGTGCTAATTCCTACTAAACCCAAATTGATGATTGATGAAGATTGAGGCAGATAAAACCTTACAAGTATGCTTTGAAATACTGCTTTAGGAGAACACACAACCCAACAATGCAAAGCCATCTTTGGGATCCCAAGCTATTTAACCCTTGACCCCGGGCTTTGTGGGGATGTGTCAACTTCAGAAACATTGTTATACGATACATGGACTACTTCGAACAAAATGGCTATATCAAAATCCCGACCGGAAAAAGGGCGTTTGGATCATTTTGCCCTCCAATCACTTTTGCCTCTTAAAACAGGACCAAAACTTTCAATTTCCAATCAAACGATTCCCTTCTAAAGTTTATACGACCACCACTTACATAAAAACCTTATATGGCCCCAGGGCATGACACAATACCTGCCCCATGGGCTCTGGGGGTGTGTCATCCAGGGAGTTTTGTTACATGAACTTTAGTCTATTTTGAACAAAATTGCTAACATAAAATTCGATCAGATGCATTTAGGGGAATGAAGGCCTGCGGGGAGGTGTTAGTTGCCCTCTGATCACTTAGGGTTCTTAAAAAGGGAACTAGGAATTTTTGATTTGCAATCAAATTAGCCCCCTTCGAAGTTTATGCGACCACCCCTTCCGTAAGAACTTTATTTGTCCCTGGAGCAAAAACTCCAACACGTGCCCCGGGTTCCGGGGGGGGGGGGGGTGTCGACCCTTTAGCTTTTGTTATCTGATCTTTGAAATATTTTGAACAAAATGAATTACAGAATTTTTTATCGGATGCATTTCGGGAAGAGGGCGTGGGGGGGGAGATAGTCGCCCTCTGATCACTTTTCACTCTTTAAAACGGCTCTATAACTTTCAATTTCCAATCAAATGAGCCTAATCTGAAGTTAATACGACCACCCCTTCCAAAAAACTTATATGCCCCGGGGCATAGTTTTCAACGTGCCCTCTCGCTTTGGGGGGGTTGTATCGACCCCGAAGTTTTTGTTATCTGCTCATTGAACTTGTTTGAACAAAATACTATCTCAAAATTTTGATCGGATGCATTTGGGGAAAAGCAGGCGTGAAGCGCAAGAAGGGTCAAGTTGCCCTCTAATCACTTTTAAGTCTGAAAAAAAGAACTAGAACTTTCAATTTACAATCAAACGATGTATAGCCAGTGTGGTCTAAGAATGTATTTACAAACGATTCCCTTCTAACGTTTATACGACCACCACTTACATAAAAACCTTACATGCCCCAGGGCATAACTTACAATACTTGCCCCCGGGCTCTGGGGGTTGTGTCATCCAGGGAGGTTTGTTATATGAACTTTGGTCTAGCTTGAACAAAATTGCTAACACAAAATTCGATCGGATGCATTTAGGGGAATGAAGGCGTGCGGGGAGGTGTTTTTCGATTTGCAATCAAACAAGTCCCCTCCGAAGATTATGCGACCACCCCTTCCGTAAGAACCTTATTTGCCCCTGGAGCATAGCTCCAACGTGCCCCGGGCTCTGGGGGTGGGATGTCGACCCTTAAGCTTTTGTTACCTGATCTTTGAAAAATTTTTGAACAAAATGACCATTACAAAATTTTTATCGGATGCATTTGGGTAAAAGCAGCCGGGAAGGGCAAGAAGGGTCAAGTTGCCCTCTAATCACTTTTAAGTCTCAAAAAAGGAACTAGAACTTTCAATTTACAATCAAAAGAGCCATCTCCAAAGTTTATACGACCATCCCTGCCAATAAAACCTTATTTGCCCACGGGACAGAACTATCAACACGCGGCCCCGGGCTCTGGGGGGGGGGCTGTGTCAACCTCGGAGTTTTGTTTTCTGATCTTTGAACTATTTTGAACTAGTTGCCCTCTGATCACTTATCAATCTTAAAAAGGGCAATACAACTTTCAATTTCCAATCGAATGAGTCAACTCCGAAGTTTCTACGACCTACCCTTCCAAAAAACCTTATGTCCCCAGGGCGTAACTTACAACACCTGCACCCGGGCTCTGGAGGGTTGTGTCGACCCCGGAGTTTTGTTATCTAGTCTTTGAATTATTTTGAACAAAATACCTGTTTCAAATTTTGGCCACATTCAATTACAGAAGAGAGCGTGAAGGGGGGGGGGGAGTATAGTTGCCCTCCAATCACTTTTGACTCTTAAAAGAGGAACTAGAACTTCCCATTTTCAATCAAATGAACCCCCTCCGAAGTTTATACGACTATCCTTTCCAGAAAAACCTTATATGCCTCCAGGGTATAAGTTTCAACACATGCCCCGGGCTATGGAGGGGTTGCGTCAACCTCGGAGTTTTTGTTATCTGATCTTTGAACTATTTTGAACAAAATGGCTATCTCAAAACTTTGATCGGATACATATGAGGAAAAGAGGGCGTGGAGGGGGCTAGTTGCCCACCAATCACATTTTACTCTTAGAAAGGGCACTAGAACTTCCGATTTTAAATCAAATGAGTCCACTCCGGAGTTTACACGACCACCTCTTTTGTAAAAATTGTATATGCCCCCAGGGCACAACTTACAAAGGGCACTAGAACTTCCGTTTTCTAATCGAATGAGCCCCATCCGAAGTTTATGCGGCCATCCTTTTTATATGAAATGCCTCTGAGAAAGAATAAAATAAATACTAAGCATAGAAGCCTTATAACCTTTACTATGGGCAACGCTATAGCATTGCATATGAAAACATAAGAGAGAAATACACTGGAATAGCGCCTTCTTAATAAAGTATGCCTAACAATCTTTGACGTCCACCTCCAATGAGGATTACTAACATTTCTCCGAGGCTGTAATACGATTTTCTAGTCTATTATTCAACGATCTTGCGTGAAGGACACCAACATGAATCTCAGCTGAAGGCAAATGGATGACACAGCGGTTGTACAGCCCACTCGTCTCTGTATAACTTTTCATGTAATTAGTCATTTTTACTAATGGACTTGAAACTTTTGTAAATGTGCTGTGATTTGGGTTCTAATAACTAACATACATTAATACTAGAAGGTAAAGATTTAGGTTCAGCTACAGTGTAACAAACAGGTGTCCCTATTTGTCTCATAATAATTAAAAGCTATTTAAATAAAAAGATACGGAAGAAAACTACAATTACAGGTATGTTTATGAAGAATAAAAAAAATTACTATTTGGCTTTAAATAATATTAACGGTAAATATTTAAAACACTGCACTCTGAAGAAATAATTACCAGATGATTATAATACTTCCAAAAACAGTGGTACAAAGCTAGAAAGACGAGGAGCATTCTCTTTTTGATGCCAGCAATAGACTAGGTGGAGCATTGATCGGATCATTCAAATGTCACTATTCGCAGAACTGTGTGCGCGAGCTTATCGGCAAAGTGCCAAGATTAAAATTCACTTTTGATCCAGACAAAGGAAAAAATTGAGTGAAAGCTACTTAAAATATAATAAATTGAGATAAACTGAAGTAAATTCGAGATATTTGAACAACTTAAAGAAACAACCTACTACCGTTCCTTTAGTAGCAGAGGCATAAACCGTATCCCATGTATTTTTTTTTATTCCTGACCACTTCGTATGGAAGACGTGGACGTAGAAATTTAGGAGGGGTTGATTTGATATGATATCATAAGTTCCAGAGCCTTTTTTAATGGAAATAGCCAGACAGGCTTGGTCTTGGTTATTCGATCAGCTTGAAACTCTTGGCAGTGGTCACCAGCCATAGATCTCCAAAAGTTTCAGAGAGTGTACTCGAGAAACAACACGCGTAACTGAGCAAATTCTGAGCATCCAAGAAATAATGCGCATTCAATTCTTCAAATTACATTTATCTAAAATACGGCGGGAATGGTCTGGGAGGTCAAGTTGAAACTTTCAGGGAGTGTTCTGCTGGCCAATTGGACTTCATAGTTTGACTTGGGGAGAGGATAGAAATAAAACGAAAGCCACCGCATGCATTGGAGTATCCGAAATAGCATATCTGCAATATATAAAGAAGGACTTGGGGACGGAGTTGAAACTTTCAGGTTGTGTTGTATAGGTAGGATGGCAACAAGATAACAGACAATTTTGTGTCGGAGGAAGGATATACAAACCTTTTGGCACTATAATCCCATACAGTATTTCTACTCTATTCCCGGTTAAATAGCAAAGTAAATCAAAAGATATTATATATTGTGATGTTATTAAAAAAGCATATCTTCAATATCTTATAATATCTTATCAATAAGTGTTAGACTTAGGTGTTCACAAAGACAAGACGAATGGTCGACCAGCATTTTGGGAAGGTTAAATGCAGCTACTGCTGATCTCCCCGCAGCTGATACTATCTATCACACAGTTTGTTCAGTGAACTTCCGGACTGGAAAAAACTTGCCTCAGCGCTATTCGAAATTAAGTGGTGAACCTGAAGTAAAGAAGTGAAAAAATGGCAGACCTTCGGACGAGGTTCGAAAAGAAGCGTTTTACAAAGCTGCGAACTTCTTTGTCAGTGTGGACGATGTGCAGGTTACACTGACCGATATTTCGAAAAAAATGGAGGAGTTTTTAGCCGAAACGGATCTGAAGCCATACAGCAACGTTTACCTGAAGAAAGTGCTAGTTGATTACTTCGGCGACAAGGTGATCATTTCTGATGTTCCTGGGAAGCAAAGTATAGTGATGCTTAGGGAGACGGCTGCAAGCATTCTTCAGGATAATTACGAATTGCCAAAAGACATAAATCCGGAGAAATAAAAAGTCGAGATTGCGAAACCTTTTGCAAGAATAGTGGAGAGCGAAATAAAGGCTGTGATATCGTCCAAAGAAGAATATGACCAAGTACGCACCTTAGTTTCGGCAGAGGACAATCTCGAGTTCCTTGTTCCATCCCTACGGATTTTCCTGTCCATTCTGATCAAACACAACAACACCAAACTTGTGGTCAGTGCAATAGGGCAGGCAATAATGCAAAACACCAGACCTCGAAGCATTATTGCACCAATGCAGCTGGGGCTGGCTGAGTCTATGCATCATCGGTTCGGTTCACGCGACGTTGTTGACACACTGAGCAGCCTAGGCTGTTGTGTAGGCTATGCAGAAACCCTCCGATTTGAAAGTGTGTGGCATTTGCGGCAATGGCTGAAAGCCCCGACCAAGAACTCAACATACCAAGATACACTCTTCTCCAGTACGTTGCAGACAATTACGATCATAACACTAACACTCTGGATGTGCACGGTACTTCACATGGTATGGCTATTCTTGAGGTTAAGTCGCCGGGCGGCAAAGAAGAGTTACGCGTGTTCCCCAGAAAAGATTTTGACTTCAAAGAAATTATAAAAAAAGCTCCTATACCGATCTACCCTTACGTGAAGCATACTGCCTTTACAAATCAGCTCACTTACGTAGAGTTGGTACTTCCAGAGTTCAGAGACAATGGCAGACATCTTGATATCATGTGGGTAAATTCTCAGCTAGCTCTGCGAGGTTCTCCAGTCGGCTGGTCAGGTGCAATGCAGTCAGCTCATGCTGGACAAACCCAGAAGCGGTCATCGATAGTTTTCCAGCCTATTATTGATTTAAACGCAACCGATCTCACGTGCATCAACACAACGTTGATGTTTATTGCTGAGAAGGCAAAGAAACTGAACCAGATTCCTGCCGTAACCTTCGATCGACCAATGTATTGGAAAGCGAGAATGATGGTCGAATCGTCGCCTTTCAGTAGCCCCTTGAAAGAGATCGTAGTGATGCTTGGGTCCTTTCATGGAAGAATGAGTTTTCTTGGGTGTATGGGCTATTTTATGGAAGAATCAGATTTGGTTGAAGTCCTTGAACAGATCTACGCACCGAACACTGTAAAACACATACTCTCTGGCAAAGCAGTTTCTAGAGCAATGAGGGCACATTCTCTTCTTGACTTAGCTCTGCACATCTTACTTTTTGCCTGTGCTTTCGAAGATACTGCCGACGGTCTACGAAGTGAACCCGCACCCCAAATGGTGAGCGCAGCCAGTGTCTCTACAGAGCTGACATCCGAAAATATTTCTATTGAAGACCTTTCTCCGTCTCCAGCGGTGGTTTCACTTTTAGAAGAAATTGAGCAGGCACAGAAGGAGCTAGTTAGCGAATCTAGGACTGCGAAACTGTGGCTTGAACAGTATTCTGAAATGAATAAAATTCTTAGGATGTCAGTTCGCGCTGAACGGACTGGAGATTTCGACCTGTATCTTCAGAGCTGGTTTAGTATGCTTCCTTATTTCGCGGCATGTGGTCGAACTGCATATGCTAAATCAGCCCGTCTTCATTTACAAACCTTTGTCGGTTTGAAAGAATCGCAGCCAGAATTATACGAGAAGTTCCAAACTGGTCACTTTTCTGTTAACAGAACCGAACATTCGTGGTCAGGACTGGCAGCAGACCTTGTTATAGAACAAGTCTTCATGAAAACTCTAAAGACCGCTGGCGGTCTCACTAGAGGGAGAGGTATGAATGAAACGCAGCGGTCGATCTGGACACTATCTATGCCAGTGAGAGCTCAAATGAATGCAATCATGCAAGACCTAACCGGATCTGTTTACCACAAAAGCGACCAGCACGTTGATACATCGGGGTCCAGGATATTGAGAGACAGCGAAGATTTGCAGAAGTTGCTCTAGTTCCTTGAGCCTTTGCAGCCGTTCAACAGAGGTCAGCAGCTAATAAATATTGTTACCGGAGTGAATGCTTCGCCAGAGGTCAACGTCGACGAAGCAAAAGACGGTGGGTTGCACATACTGCAAGGGGTGGTTGGAAAGCCAGTAGACTTTTGTACTCAAAAGGAAAGATAAAGTCGTAACTATGGCTGCAAAGTCGGCTCCGAAGCTTGATGGTGAGCCGGTCGAGATTGACCAAATTTATTGTTCCAGCGACTAGCGGCTGTAGCCACTGCCGACGGTCAGGATCTGTCGGATACTCTTGGTTGTGAACTTTGCTCTTTTCCTCCTGCACTTTTCGGGTCATACCAACTACTACGCATAGCTGACAAGGCTTCCCCCTCAAATGCCCTCTGAAAATGATCGAAGGCTCTTCTGCGAATCTTTCAACGAGTTGAAAATATGTTGTAGATAGAGGATAGCTCCTACATAAATTGCCTTGGACAACCGGCGCTACTTTTGGACAAATATGTCTGGCCTACGCTAGCTATGTCAAAGCTCATTTTGGAAATGCTATGGTTGTGTTCGACGGATACGAAGATTCACAGTCAACAAAAGACCAGACTCACTTGAAAAGATCGAAAAGCATAAGATCTCCTGATATCGGCTTTACTGGGACAACAACGGTAACCCTCAAAAAAGACTTTTTCCTGAACAACCTGAAGAACAAGGGAAAATTCATCCTCCTGCTTGGTGGACTGCTAAGCTGGATACGATGCGATACGACCTCTAGGTTCTACGGCGTATGAAAGCCAGTGTCACTTTAATTGGCTAAGATCAACGAAGAATTCCGAAAAAATGCGGCGGTTTTTTGCCGTAAGAACTCAGAAAAGCATCAGATCATCAGTGCAGGCGAAAAGCTCACACTGCTTGTTTATCGGGCTAAAGCTGATACCAACCTTCAGGATTTGCGTCACACCATGTTTGTCACAAAACTGGCTTCTTCGACCTCGTTCTTCCGCCCAGAAAGCTTGCCTCCGACATTGTCAGCTGCGAAGTTTCACTTCTTCAGAGTTTTCCTACAGGTCATTGAATGGATGAGTTGCTCAGCTGATCTGGGCCCATTTGACTGGGGTTGGCGGCTAGACAGAACCAAGTACGTACCTGTAACGATGGACTCGAAGCCAGCACCCGAAGCACTACTGAGAATGGTACGATGTGCTTGAAAGTCAGGTTGTGAAACAAAGCGTTGCAGTTGCAAAACAAACGGACTTCACTGCACAAAAGCATGTGCCGAGTGTCATGGTACCGACTGCCAAAATTCAGAAAGCATTGACCTTGATGATGATTTTAACAACTAAGTTCCTGTTTTAAGTTTTTTATTTTTTGATTTGTTTTAAGTCTGTGATTTGCCAAAGTAAAATCAATTTGTACCAATTTTATACACCGTGATGATTCTTAATATACTGTTATCGAATCCTTGTTGAAATGGGTTCCGCAGCAAAAAAAAAAGAAAGAGAATTCAATTTCCTTACTTTTTACCCTCTGCCAGTTTTTTTCCGATGAGGGAAAACTAGTAATCTGAAGGAAGATTTGGATTCTGCGTCTCAAATAATATCAGAAAGTCTTTACAGCGATGAAATCGAGCGAATCTGAGTCTTCCTCATTTTCCCCTGTTTCCCCCGCTAACCCTATCGGATACCCCCAGTGGTGTGATATAATAATTCTGATGCAGAACTCGAGTTCAGCGACTTGAACTACGTAGGACTGGGTATTTACAGTGCTAAAATCAGAGGCCCTGGCATTTTTCAGAATTTTCCCTCTTTTTTCCCCTGTCAAACTTTTTCCCATCGGTAAATTTTGGTGGGCTTTTAGTATGTTGTTCTCCTGATTTTTCTGCATTTTTTGGGGCAAAAATATTTTTTTTTGCAATTTGTTTCACCTCAAACGCTATTTTTACTGGGCTTTAGCCCAGTAAAAATAGCAGGTCATTTTTCTTTAGGACATCTTTACCCTTTTATTAGTATACGGCTCGTTTTTCAGTTTTCTCTGTCATTTTCACTTGATTTGGGAAAATTGCCCCCAACGTTGACCCCAACCCCACAAGATTTTGACTTATTTACACCACTCGTTGGGGTATGGATTTAGTGATCTACTCAGAATGTCGTTGCAAACCAAGGACTGGGTGACCTCTATTCCCTTTTGAATCAAAATGCTAGGCCAAATACCTTCCTGGGACATGCGTGAAAAAATGACTGCATCGCATTAAAAAAAAAGCGAAATTATCTGAAAATGATCGTATAGAAAGAAGAAAACCATGATAGACAAAAAACAAGCAGGATTCGAACGCAAGCCACTCTAATTCGAAGTCGAACGCTTTACCAACAAAACCAAACCTCTAATAATCTAATTTGATATATTAGTGCTTGTACCTTAATTACCTAGCTTATTAAGGGGGCTTGGAGAAGGAACATATGGGAGGTGGTCTTGAAAACCTCCTGTTAAGGATTTTGGATCCTAATTATTGCAATGATGATATCGTTTTATACTTCCAAGCTTTTCTACTAAGAAGTGACATAAAAAGTGTTGTTTTTAATCCTATATCACACTTACGGATGATAGAATTGACAAACATCTATGAAAAATAGCTTCCAAATGAGCCATTAAACGTCACTAAAAAGTCCTGGTAGCCCACTAGCCCCAGCTTTTCCACTTGAGACAATGCACTAAAAGTGCATTTTCTAGTGCCATTTGCAACTTGCTGATGGTGGAAATTATAGGAAGGGCGTAGAAAAGGGCGTAATATTTTATGGGGCAGGAGGAACAGCTGCCTCCTCCAGACCCTAATCCCCCCGACCTCATTTGCCCTCACCCAGCAGCAATTTAGCTTCTGCAAAAAAATTTTGTCAAAACTAAGACAAACCTACACAATTCAAGTATCCAGAGAAACAGGTTAGTTTTCTTTAGTATATCTTTGCCTCTATGGTAATATATGGCTCACTTTTCAGTTTTCACTATCATTTTCACTTCATTTGGGAAAATCCACTCTAACTCTGACCCCCCCCCATGATTTTGACGAAATTACGCCACTGGACGTAGATACGAGAAATATCTTTTATATGAACTAATAGAAATCTATCTAGATACCTGCGATACCAATACGCCCAATAACAATGCTCTCATACCGATACGCATGATATAAATACGTCCTATACCGATACAGCGTGCAGCCCCTTCCCCAGGGACTATGGAGGGTCATATCATCACCAAAACCAAAGATTGTTGATCTCTGAATTATGTTTAACAAAATGACTATCTCAAAATGACTATCTATTTTGATTAGATGACTTTGGGGGGAGGGGGCCTTTTTGAAGGAGGGCCTAGTTGCCCCCCCCCCAATCTTTTTGGTCACTTAAAAAGGGAACTAGCAAATTTAATTTCAGTTCGAATGAGCTATTACTGACATCTCTATGATGTTCTGGTCACCCTCTAGCCCTTCTAGAAAAAAAAAAAAAAAAAAAAAAAAACAGGAGACACATTAGTGCTACCCATGCTAAAGTGATTTTCCTTGTTGTTCAAGGAGGGGGGCTGTAATTTCCTTTGAAAGGTTTTCGACCATATTAATTCTAATGGTACAACTTCCATTTTTATCTGACGCCCTTTTTGAGGGGTTTCAGGCTTTTTGTAAGATCACCATAAATTTCTTTTCGCAATAAACTTTTACTTCTAAGACAAACCGCAATAATAGTTATCATTCCTGAATCAGTATTACATGAACAGTTTTTTCACTAGAAAGTTTTTTTTTTCAAAACGCGTTTTTAACCTTCAGTTACTATGGACTGTGGTTCGCTCTTTACTAGGTTTCACCTATCGCTGCAACCATGACATCTTTGCCACTATGGTAATACATGGCTCATTTTTTAGTTTTCACGATCGTTTTCACTTGATTTGGGAAAATTGGCTCAACAACGCCCCCCCCCCCGGATTTTGGCGAAATTACGCCACTGGACTACATATGAGCAATATCTTTTATGTGAGCTCAAACCAGCCTCCCCACCCGTGGCTGGTTGGTCTCCAGTCACTTTCGACTTATAAAAAAGGACTAGAACTTCATTTAAACCTCTAAAATGGGGTTCTCTGATTATTTTGTAGTTAGGGAGGAATGTTGATGCCTCAAAGGGTGCATTTTAAGGTCAAAACCTGCCAACTCTCATTGAGCTTAGAGATATATACATAATTAGTTCTAAGGGAGAGACGGGGAGAGGTAGGAGCTAGAAAATGGTATATAACCCCCAGGACCACAACCAGGACTTTTGAGAAGGGGGGGGGGGATTTCCAAGGGTATTTAACGCAGGGGGAGGGGGCTATTTTCCGCTGGGTAGACGCCAGCTCCCAGAGGTACGCTACCAAAGCTTTGCCAATTTCTTTGATTTGTATTAATTTTGTCCATACTTCTCATCAACAAATGCTTTATAATTCAGAAAAAAAAACTAGAAATAAGCACCGTTTTGTATACAGACTAGGGCTATATCCAGACATTATCTGGGATTGGAGAATAACTGCAAGGATAGCATTTATTATACATGAAAAAAACCATTGAATGGGGAAACCAATGTATATTTCAGTTTGCTAATTGATATCTGTGTTATAGCAAAACATTACCCAAATTAGGGCAAAGAAAACTAGGTTCAAGTCAAATTTGACTTAGAATTCAGCTAAAATACTTGGAACTACTGTGCCAACACCTACAGTGTGAAAAAAGCAGGATAAGCTAAGCTTGGAAAAAAAATGGAAGTCTGTACAGACTGTCTTCATATAATTTCTATGGTCTTATGAGGATAGAAGAGTTAGGAGCTTGAGAATACATACCTATGCCCTAATTTAGGCTGTAGGTGCATTGCATAAAAATGTCATTCCCCTAGCCGAGCATAAAATTGTTATTAACCTAGCCAAGCATCTTTCTAAAATGGCTAATATTCAGTAAACCAAATTTTTACTGAATTTTTTTGAGGGGACAAGTCTGGAGAAGTAAAGCACAAGCAAGGGAAAATATTTATTCGTCAGAGAACTATCAAATATTGGTGATCTTCCGACAAGACTCCGATTCTGAACAAAGCACTTTAATAACAAAAGAGTGCACCAAAGCGATTCTCTATTTAACACTATTTCAAAATTTAATGGTTTCTATCATGATACTTGCGTCGCATCCCCCCTGGTTGGACCAGGTATAGCTCTAGATTATAAAAAACTTAAATTTTCTGTTAGTTTGCATTATTTGTCAAACTTGTTACTGAACAACGGTTGGTCCCTTATTTAAAACAAACGAAATAACTAACAAACTGCCTCAAATAGGCTAAGCCTGTACCTGGTTCAATTATGGATGGGGGGGTGTTGTTGGGTCCCAATTGTTACAATAGTGGATCTTATCCTTGATAACAGTGTAAAATGCAGATTCGAGCGGTATTGTTGATTTGTTATTATATTGCTTATTTCAGAATATCTTGGCGGAAGTTTATCCAAGCTGGTCCCCGAGCACGAGATAATTTTGTTATTTATATTTAAACTTTTGTATGGGAGAGGAATACCCGATCGCACCTTTCGCTCCTGTGGGTGTTCATTGCACTTCAAACAATTTGGATCACCCTTCATGATTAAATGTATTCTCATCTGTTTATTCTGTCTGGTAAAAAGAACGCAACCGGAGCGGTTGTACAGCCCAATGATGAAATAGGAGTTACTAGTTTCTTTTTAAACAAGAAGCACCAAATTCTTGTCAGAGTGGGAACTGAGTGCTGGAGGAGGAAGATTGACATTAACAAATATAAGTTAATTAATTTTCCCGTTGATTAATTAGTCTTTCATTTCTTTTAAATAGCCTGACTTGTCACGATGTTAAAAAACCTTTAAGCTAGGTGAATGGAAATCTCAGGAACGGTTAACAGCCTAAACAAGAATCCATGTATGTAAACACTTTTAAGAGAAATTGAAACCTACTTATTACCTCCAAAAATTAACGAGACCTCAAGGAAAATCTTATTCGTCAGAGTATTAACATATTATCATTCATTCACGGAAGTCAGTTTACGACTGAACATTACTGATGAAAAGAATGCAATTACCCGTACCCGTTGCACCAATAGGAATATGGCAAAGCGCCAAAACTACAAGTAATAATTTAGTCCTTAAGAATTAGTGATTGCTGACATACGGATAATGATTTGTTTTCGGGTATATTTGTTTAGGTAAATGATGGTAGTTTTTTTAGTATTAAGAACGAATTGTTCATGAGAAGTAAGAACCCAAAAATTGCCAGGAAAAAAAGGACACCTGAAACTGAGCTAGCTTGAATTTCTTAGAGCAGCAAAATCGTAGAAACAAACTTACTGATTTCAGGGCTGGTCAGACTATTTAGAGCCATGTAAATTAGTACTTTATATTTTGCAGGCTACTTATAGATTTTTCTGCTCAATATCCTGTTTAGTTGTGTCGGATTTTTGTTTTTCTGTAAAGCACTAGTTTACCAGAATTCCCTATGTGTAAGGTAGTATCAAGAATCAGTATTTGAACTAACTCCGCATATATATTTCAAAATGACGAATCAAAAGTTCGTGTTCATTAAGTTTAAAATTTTGTTTTTTACATTAATTCGAATCTACAGCTTAAGGAATCTATTCATTTTCAACGGTTCATTTTATTCCTCAAGCAGTCCGTTTCCATCCGAGAAAAGTTCACATCCTTCTTGTTTGGAAAGAGGTTAAAAACCCATTGATCATTGGGCTGTAAAACTGCCCTAAATGCATTCTTTTTACAAAGAATACAGCTTTTTTTTTTAGAAAATTAATTTTATACTTTCCCAACAGACTTGTTGAAGAAAAGTAGAGACCGACGTTACACCAAAGACGAGCAGATATGATTTCAAATAATAACTAAAGGTTAAAACGAGCAGAAATCAATTCAAAAAACGAAAAAAAGACCCAAACAACCAAAACATTTGCGATGAATAACCAATTCAAGATGAAACAGAGGCAGTTTTAGGGGCGGGGGCAGAAGGAACTTGTCCCAGGCGCAGAAATTTTAGGGGCACAAAATTTCAAATAAATAATCTAACGGGTATAATTATTTTATAATTTTAGAAATTAAATTTTTATTAAAATAAAGTGGAAGGTACAATTAATAAATTATTAAGTAAAAATAATTAAATAAGGATAATTTGAATGATTTAAATTCAAACACCAATGATAATTAAATAATTGAAATAATAAAAAAATAATAAAAAACTAAATTATTAATTAATTAATAAATTGAAG
The DNA here is from genome assembly GCA_029168905.1 of Artemia sp. Kazakhstan ARC1039. Taxonomy (NCBI): domain Eukaryota; kingdom Metazoa; phylum Arthropoda; class Branchiopoda; order Anostraca; family Artemiidae; genus Artemia; species Artemia sp. Kazakhstan ARC1039. The sequence continues at coordinate 22,680 of JAQQPU010007622.1, read as the reverse complement.
ATAATTTTGTTAATAAATGAAAAGCTTGTTACATTTGGTCTGAAAATTTTGTGGCAGACAGAGGGGCCCTTATCAAGATTTTGCCCCGGGCGCAAGAGAGGCCAGAACCACTACTGAACTGAAAATGAAAAAAACAATTACCACACACAAAAGAAGGTAAACTTTTGGCAACCTGGAAGATAACAATGTCTTTTGATTTAGTTTTGAATCCCTCCAAACATGTCCTAAGAGTTTCAAATTCATACCATTAGCCATCTCTGAGACATTGTACATACGCACTTTTGACAACCTTGATGCACATAATGTCTTTTGGTAACTTTCATGTCTCCCTCAACGCGCCCTGCAAGTTGCAATTTAATACCTAGAACTTTTTTTATGAACCAAAATGAACCAAACCCCCTTTTCCCATTAATAAAATCTAAATGTAAACATTGTGGGGGTCATGCTATCTCCGAAAGCCTAGCTACTGGACCTTTCTACTATTTTCAACCAAAGGGGGGAGGGGCTGTTTGACCTCCAATCTCTTTTAACTCTTTGAAAGGGCACTAGAACTTTCAATTCCTGATCAAATGAACTTCCTGAAAAATTCTAGATAAAAATTCCAGCTTCCTGAATGAGCTGGCAGAAAAATTATAGATTATACTCTGAAGACATATCACTCTTTACTTAGGCATTGCGATTGTGCAGCTTTTAAACAGTTGGAAACTCCTTCCTCATAAAACTGTACCATCACCCAGGCTGCGTTTTTTTTTTCCAGATACACTTTAACACATAATACTACAATAGACTAGATACCCTTTGGCAGCCTGGATGCATGTAGTGTCTTTTTATTTAGTTCAACACCTCCCTGAAAATTCACTCGAAGTTTCAATTTTATGCCCCTTTTTCGTTCCTAAGATTCTACAAATATGCCGTTTTGAAAATCTGGACATACATATTTTATTTTGATTTGGTTCAAGATTCTTCTCAGCATTCCCTAAAAGGCTCAAACTTAACACTTACACGTTTCCGAGATATTGCATAAACGTCTTGTTGATACCTTGGATGCATATTGGATCTTCTGATTTAACTCAACATCCCCCTCAGCATTCCCTAAAGTTTCAACTTGAAACTTAAGCCGCTCCTGAGATTTTGTAGATTTGGCCGCTCCTGATTTTCGACAATCAGGAAATACAGAGTGCCACTTAATTATACTTAATAAAACTTAATTATATTCAGCATTCCTTTTACCATACCTTGAAAGTTTCAAGTTAATACCCTTTTTCGTGAGATTTTGCAAATACAAACTTTTGACTACCTATATGCGTAGTGTCTTTTGATATAGTTCACCCCCCCCCAGAAAAAAATCCCTGAAAATTTTGACTTAATTCACTTAGCTATTTCTGAAATATCAAGTCCCCCGTTTCACCTATAAAATGTATTTTTAAACAACTGCCATGTTATATTATATATTACACTTTATCCCAGGGCCTGCTTGAGGCATTTATTTAATCTGCAGACGATTTCAGACAAAATGCCTACCTCAAAATTTTGATAGTATTTCTAGAAATTACAGGGGAGGCAAGTGAAAAAAACACCAGGGTGCACGTCTTGTTGCCCTCCAATTATTTTAACGTCATTCTCTTGAAGTTTCGCCTTAATACCCTTTGCCGTTCCTGAGAAATTGCAGAGACGCTCTTTTGACAATCTTGATGAACATAGTGTCTTTCGATTTAAGATAACATCCCCCTCGGCTTTATATTCATATTCTTTTTAACGTAACCGTAGGTTCTAAGCGTTTACCCCCTCGCCCCCGCGAAAAATACCCACACGCAGAAAATTCCCCCCCCCCTTAAATTTCATCTTTTGATGAAATTTTAAGAGAAGAAGCGCGTGGTTTAGAAGGATAGAGGATGCGTCAACACAATTTTCACTTTTAGATTAATATAATAGTTGATGACCGTCTGAGTCACCAGACCTCTTTAGTTTTAGTTTCATAGATTATGAGCAAGCGTTTGATTCAACCAACAGAACAGCTTTATCGAAAGTCCTATCTTTGTATGGTATATTAGATAAATACATTGTAGTGATTAGTGCTATGTACTGTGTTAAGGATACGCATTGCTGCGGTAAAAGTAGGAAATGAGGTAAGCAGCTGGTTTCGTGTTGAATCAGGAGTTAAGCAAGGTTGGCTTTTACCACCATTTATATAGATGATGGGTTTTCACAGTTGAAAAAAGTTTGAAAGAACAGGAAGATAAGTCAACGAACAAAGATTATAATATTGGAAGCCACACTGATAACAGTGGTCAAGTATGTTTTTGGAACGTCGGCTCATCGAAAGACAGAGGATTTATTACATATTTTTCAGAGGAATTGTCTGCGGATGGTTTTGCTTAACCATCTGACAGTCCGGATTTCAAATCGTGAGCTCTACAAAAAAAGAAATGTGGTTCTATCCTGCTTCGTAAGGAATGATTTAAGGGAAACTAGAACTTCTTGGGATGGTGTAACGAGAGATCTTTTAACAGATTGAGATGCAGGAGGAACGTACGTAGCTGTATTGGCCTCAAGCAGCTTCGCACTGCAGTAAGTTGTTAGCAGTAGTACTAGTCTTATCTGTTGAATTGTATCTGGCAAAAAAAAAAACACAATACGAGCGGTTGCACAGCTCAATGATGAGGGAAATCCTAACTTCTTTTGAGAGCCATCGCTCTAGCTTGCATTGCCTGTAGTAAAGAGTCAAAAGCCGTCCATGTCTTAATTATTTATGTTTCCCCGCGGACCGTATAGAAAGGGGGTCGTGAAAATTATGAAAAGGGTTCATTCGATTGGAAATCGAAAGTTATAGTACCCTTGTAAGATTCAGGGGCGACGAGGTACACGAGCCCTCCTCCCACGCCCATTTTAGTTGCTCTCCTCCCAAAGACATCCCGTAAACTTGAGAAATTAATTTTGTTTAAAAAAAATCTAAGGGTCAAATTATTCAAGTTGCCTATTGTTAACATATGAGGTTTGTTACCGGGAAAAGGGGGGGGCATATTTGACCCTGGGTCTCCAAAAAGGCCTAGGGTATAAATGTGAAACTTTCAGAAAATTTTAAGGGAGATATTGAACAAATAAAAACACACCATGCGCATGCTGGCTGTCAAAAGGGAGAGTCAACAATATCTCAAGGAACGGCTAAGCTAAATTATGTAATTTACATAGCATTTATCATTGGCAAAGACGGGTATATTTGATCCTCGGAACGTCCGGAGGAACTGTGAGGTGGATGTTGAACTAAATCAAAAGAGACTATTCGCATTCAAGTCATTAAAAGGTTGTATCAGCAATACCTTAGGAACCGCTAAGAGTATTAACATGAAACTTTCAGGTCTACTACTGTTACTACTGCTCTGACTACTTGAGATTGCAACTGCTAGCGACTGCAACTACTTGTAACGGCGAATACTTACGAATGCTACTATCTGTGACTGCGACTACTTGCGCCGGCGAGCACTTGTGACTGCGACTATTGGTGCTGTGACCATAACTATTTGCGACTGTTACTCCGACACAGGGCCGATGCTATATTTGCGACAATATTTCTAAAGTGCTTCTGTTATTTCTATTTTGTAAATTTTAATTAGAAAAATAAATGGCTGTTTAAAGCAAAAATTATTGCATTCCTGAGGCTTCTTTCTAGTAAATGATCAATCTGATCAACATGCGACCACCTCATTCGGGGGTACTGCCTGTTGTGTATTCTGACTTGGAGTCAACGCAACGAGACAAGTTAACTTCTACTAAACCAATTAAAGGTAAGATTAAGGCATATAAAACCTTTCTGACATGCTTTGATATACTGCATTAGATTAGATATAATCCAACAATATACCAAACCATCTTTGGGATCCCAAGTTAATCAAAGACTGAAGCGTTCTAGAATCAGAGAAAGTGCCATAGGGCTGTCTAAGTAAAGAGTCATATGCATGCAGTGTATTGTTGTTTGTTTTTTTCTTACTTCTTTCTCGGTCACATCGTACGGAGTGGATAGTAAGGGTACATCCCACTGAAAATTTATGGTTACGGAGATCTTTTTGAGGGTCGAAAGTGATAATTCAGATGTAGGAAATGAGAATAGTGGCTGGTTTTGTATTAAATTAGAAGTTAAGCAGAGTTGTGTTCTATCCCCATTTATGTGGATCATTTTGATAGACTTTGTCTTAAGCAGCACAGGAAATGCAATAGAAGAATAGGGACTCAAATCGAAAAAAAACTTTCTCAGACTTGAATTGACATGATGATTGAAGCATCCTAGATGAAAGTGTGAGCAAAATTAATAAACTTTTAGAGATTTTACGAATTCAGGGTGCTAGAATAGTTTTAAAAATTAATCCTAAGAAGACTAAATCGCTAAGGCTAGGATTAAGTGAAGTGGAAAAGGAGATGTAGGGTAACGAAAAGATCGATCAAGTGAAGCATGGGCGCTAAAGAAAGATTCAAGAGAAATGAGAACTACCTGAGAGGGTGTAAAGAGGGAGGCTTTGAATGTATGATGTGTATGATAGGAGGTAAAATGTGCCCAGCTGTGTTGGCCTCAGGCGGCTTGGTGCTGCGATGAGTTGTTAATAGTATTCGTAGTAGTAAAAGTGATTATTGTAGGGCTACCAGTCCCTCTCCTACCTTTTTTGCTGCACAACCCTTCTGTGGTAAGGAAAATTGCCTTAAAAGGTTAACTATTTTGGAATCAGAATTTTATTTTGATTCCAAATGATGTGTACTTTATATGAAGTATTGGATCCATAATTATATTCTGTGACGGCAGATGCGAGACCCAGAGCTTTGCATTCTGATAAGGCTGCAGTCTTGATCCACACTATCAGTTCGGAAGGGATATATATAGAGAGAGAGTACTAAATGTTAGCAAGGTAAATGATAAAACCGGGGAGGACATGGCGGAAAGCATAACAGGGAAACTGTTTAAGAGAGAAATTCTTCCGAGTAAACAAGCTTTTTAGTTCAACGACTCTACAAGTACAATCTCTTGTACGCTTAAAGGAGTCGAGCAGAAACTGTCGGAACTCCTCATTCGCCATGTGACTTATATTCCCTAACAGGTACCATACAAGCAGTAGTTACTCCGTTTGAAGCAATAGTCTCAGCTTTTGACGAAGTGAAAGAAACAGAACGGCAATAAAAAGGTGAAAACAAAAGCCAGTGGCATTCTAAAGAAGATTCTTGCTTTCAACTTTATTTTCTGCCCTTGTATAATGTATAGGGCTAACATTTAAACATAAAAACCCGAAAAAAGGAGATGAACATCATCGACGCAATCCAAGATACTTGAAGCAATGAAGAAACTAGTGGAAACAGTATCTGTGGCAAAATCAACAATTTAATTAACAGTGGAGCGCAGTTTTCCACAAGGAAACAGGTCGATTTCGTCAGAAACTATTGGCGGGAACTGGGAACATCTTGTTTTGACAACCGAACTCAAAGTGAAGCCGAGCTCTCACCGCATTAGTTATACAGACACCTTTTAGGAATTTTGCTAGATATGTTGTGTACGAACGTCAAATATAACCTCAGAGCTTGCTTTTCCAATTTTCAGCCATTTTGCTCCTTTCTTCAGTCTTCTTTAAAAAAAGCACCTCTGCAGCAGATATTCATCTAGAAGTTACAGTTTTCCCAAACTGGGAAAAACCTCCCAGGAACGCTAGGCCTACTGCTCTTAAAGAAGGGTTTCAGTTTTTCAAGGCGCTACTTGCTTCAGAGAAATCCTAAATGAAGAATATCGCTGGCAACATCAAACTCAAGTATATAAAGAACTGGCTGAGAACTACTATGCTTGATTCTTGACTAGATACCCTGATGTTTTTGGAGAGTGAAAAACGACCTCATCGATGCTGTTGACCTAAACAAGATAGTCCAGCAATGGCTCGTTTTGAACAAGAGGCGAATCCAGATCTAATGTGTTCTTAATTATACGTTTGCGTTTATCTATTCCATTTTCATTACTACCCCTTCTTTGTAAAAGTTTGTCGGTTTTTTCTGTTTTATGGTTTCGGTGGCTAGGTATTAACATCAACAATAGTTTGTTTTCCTTGATTTCGGAACTGGTAATTCTTTGGTGCTCATTTCGTAAGGTTTTTTTTTTGGTTTTCCTTAGTTTTGTGCAATATATTGTTTGAAATTTTGCATTTTTTTTCCCCGGTTTGGACTCTGCTTTAACACCATGCTGTATAGTATATCAATTATCGTCTAATCCTTCGATGTGTTTCTTTTCTTTTGTGTAGTATTCTGTTCAGTGTCTTCTAATGTTAATTCTTTACTGATCATTCCGTTATATTTTTGGTTTTTCCGAAATTTTGTTTAATATTTTGGTGATTTTTTTCTGTCCTCTGCTAAAATGCCATACTTGCATAGTGGACAATGACGTGGGCACAGGAGGGGTCAGGGCCCAACCCCTTAAAATCTAGGTCTCAGTTTGTATTCAAATTATGCAGAAATAGTCAAACTAAAACAAAACACTTAAAAGGTGAGAAATATCGGTTTATAATAAAACAATCAAAAAATGTCAATACTGATTAATGCCGCTTCAGACCCAGAACCTTAGTTAAACTACAGTTAACTTTAGAAATTTTGCCCTCCGCAGTCACAGCAGCTCTGATCATTTTACACTCAAACTCTAGCTGACTTACCACAACTCTCGTCATTGAGTAAATTCAGCGCGTAGTCAATGGATGCTGGAATTTTACTTATTGATTTTTGAACTTTAGACGAAAATCAAACAGTTTGTGGTAAAAGACTGTTAGTAAGAAGCGACCCGGCTCAATAGTAACCGAAACTCTAAAAAACGGAATTTTTATACCAGTAGATACATCGAAACACTCGGTTTTTTATGCTGATTTCAAATAGATAAGTTTCATCAAATTTAGTCTAGCCCATCAAAAGTTATGAGCCCGGAACAATTTGCCTTATTTTCGAAAAAAGGGGGGAAAACCCCTAAAACTGATAGAATCTTAATGAAAATCGAACTGTCAGATGCAGCGTAACAGAAAACCCTACTGTAGATGTTTCAAGCTCCTACATGCAGAAAAGCCGCTATACTAAAAACCAATTTTATTATAAATATTTTCTTTTGTACTTATTATTGAAAATAAACCTTAAAATTATAGTAAAATTTATAACTGATGAGCTTTCAGCAATTAATATAATTATACATCAAACATTCGGTTTAATTTATTAGTTCTTTCTAAAATTGTTCAAGATGAATATAGTTTCACTACAAACAAGAGTTTGGATAATGCCCACTTCCTTAACTGTAAATAAAAACCAAAAGCCTACTGCGTCATTGGCGCATAACTGAAAACGAATTATATTACAAATATTTTATTTTCCAATTCTTACAGCATTGAAAATAAAAATAAAATTACAGTAAAATAAATTCTTGAACTGATGGATCTTTCAACAATTAATATCATTATACATCAAATATTCAATTGGATGTTGTTTATACTTTCCAAGATTGTTCAAGGCGCATATAGTTTTCATTAAAGCGCCAATGACGCAGTAGACTCTAGAGTTTTACAGTGAGAGAAGGAGGCGATACCCAAACTCTTGTTTGTAGTGATTTTCGTTCGTTTCAAGCTTGATTTGCATATTCAATTTAAGTTTTACTCATTTTAAGATTCATTTATTCATTTACATTAATATCTTTTGTATGTTTGTTTGCATTGATTTTTTATTTAGTTTCTGTTCGTTTTAAGTTTCATTTATACTTCAATAGCAAAATATTTTTTTTCGTGTTAAGCTGGAATTTCATATCCAATCTAAGCATTACTCGCTTTAAGATCTATTTATTCATTTACATTATTACTTGTTGTATGTTTTTTGCTATGATTGGTTATTTAATTTCTGTTCGTTTTGGGTTTCATTTATTCTTTGATAATAATTTCTGGTCGTTTTGAGTTTGAATTTTAACAGGTATTTGTATCTGCTGAGCTTAAGTTTAAAATGGCCTTTACTTTTCTTCGAAAAACTTATTTTTCGGATTTTTCTTTTTAAATAAATTTTTGTTCGTTTTTGATTGCAAAAAATTTCAAGTTTTCAAAAATTCCTTATTTCAAAATCAAACTATATAAAAAAAATCAAATGTTCATCTAAGTATCAAAACTGGTATCAAAGTAAAAATATCAAAGTGAAAAAACGGGTTTGTGTCAACCTCGGAGTTTTTATTATCTGATGCTTGAACTATTTTTAACAAAATGGCTATCTCAAAATATTTATCGGATGGTTTTGGGGAAAAAGGGAATGGGTGGGGGGGCTAATTGCCCTTCGGTCTCTTTTGACTCGTTGAAAGTGAACTAGAACTCTATTTTCGATCAAATGAGCCCTGTCAGAAGTTTATACAAGCATCCCTTCTATAAGAACCGTATATACCCCCGGTGTATAGCTTAGAACGCATGCCCCTGGGCCCTGGGAGGTAGTGTTGACCCCGTAGTTTTAATATCTGATGCTCAAACTATTTTTAACAAAATAGTCACTTCAAATGTTTATCGGATGGGTTTATCCATCCAATAAACCCAAAGGCGTGGAGGGCGGGAGGGGCTAGTTGCCCTCCCATCTTTTTTTACTCTGAGAAAATGAACTAAAACTTTTAATTTCCATTCAAATGAACCTTCTCTGAAGTTTATACGAGCATCCCTTTCATAAGAACCATATACGGGCTCAGGACATAGGTTACAATGCCTGCCCCCGGGCCCTGGGTGGTTGTGTCAACACTGGAGTTTTTGTTATCTGATCTTTGAACTATTTTAAAAATGGCTATCTCAAAATTTGTCTCAGATGGGTTTGGGGAAAATAGGGCGTGAGGGGGGGGGGGCAGGGGACCTCCAATCTCTTTTGACTCTTAAAACTTGAACTAGAACTTTCAATGTCCATTCAAATCAGCCCTCTGAAGTTCATACGAGCATCCCTTCCATAAGAACCATATATGCCCCCAGGGCATAACTTGAACTATTTTTAGTTAAAGTTATGCCTTGTTTGTCTAGTTAGTAACTAGAACTATTCTTAACAAAATGTGTATCTCAAAATTTTTATCTGATTCATTTGTGGAAAAGGGGCGGATAGGGCTAGCTGCCCTCCGATCACTTTTAATTTGTAAAAAGTGAACTAGAACTTTCAATTGCAAATCAAATGAGCCCTCTTTGAAGTTTATACGAGCACCCCTTCCATTAGAACCTTATATGTCCCCAGGTCATAACTTACAAGGCCTGTCCCCGGGCCCTGGGAGGTTGTGTCGACATCAGAATTTTGTTATCTAACCTTTGAACTATTTTTAACAAAACGGCTATCTCAAAAATTTTATCTGATGCAATGGCTACCTCGAATTTTCTATCGGATATATTTGGTGAAAAAGGGCTTGGGGGTGGGCTAGTTACCCTCCGATCACCTTTGACTCTTAAAAAGGGCACTAAAACTTTCGATTTCCAATCACATGAGTCCCCTTTGAAGTTTATACGCCAACCCCTTCTATATGAAGTACCTCTGGGAAAAAAATAAATGGAATGTGGGGTGAGATTAGCTGCCCTCCGATCACTTTTTACTCTTAAAAAGTGAATTACAACTTTCAATTTCCAATCAAATGAGCCCTCTATGACGTTTATACGAGCATCCCTTCCATAACAACCATATATGCCCCCAGGACATAACTTACAACGCCTACACCCGGTCCCTGGGGGGCTGTGTCGACACCGGAGTTTTTATTTTCTGAACTTAGAACTATTTTTAACAATTTTTAACAATATGTCTGTCTCATAATTTTTATTTGATGCATTTAGGGCGTGGCGGGGGGGGGGGGGGGGGGGTAGCTAGTTGCCCTCTGATCTCTTTTGACTCTTAAAAAGTGAACGAGAACTTTTAATTTCCAATCAAATAAGCCCTCTCCGAAGTTTATACGAGCATCCCTTCCATAAGAACTATATATGCCCCCAGATTATTACTTACAACGCCTACCTCCGGGCCCTAGGGGTTTGCGTCGACAAAGGAGTTTTTTTTATCTGACCTTTGAACTATTTTTAATGAAATAGTTTAATTTATCGGATGGGCTTGGGGAAAAAGGGTGTGGTGGGGGGGGGGGCTAGTTGCCCCCGGATATCTTTTGACTCTTAAAAAGTGAGCTAGAACTTTCAATTTCCAATCAAATAAGCCCTCTATGAAGTTTATACGAGCATCCCTTTCAAAAGAACCATACATGCATTTAGGGCATAACTTAGAACAGTCTTCCCCTGGGCCCTGGGGGGGATGTACTGACACAGGAGTTTTTCTTGTCCAACCTTTGAACTATTTTTTTTAACAAAATGTCTATCTCAAAATTTTCATCAGATGGGTTGGAAAAAGAGGCGCGGGGGGGATTAGTTGCCATCGGATCTTTTTTGAATATTAAAAACTGAACTCGAACATTCAATTTCCAAACAAATGAGCCCTCTCTGAAGTTTGTACGAGCATCCCTTTCATAAGAACCATATTTACCCCACGGCATAACTTACAACGCCTGCTCCCGGGCCCTGGGAGGGTTTTGTCGAGACCTGAGTTTTCATTATCTGACTTTAGAACAATTTTTAACTTAATGGCTATCTCAAAAGTTTTATTGGATGCATTCGGGAAAAAAGGGGCGTGGGGGGACTAGTTGCCCTCCAATATCTTTTGAATCTCAAAAACTCAACTAGACCTTTCAATTTCCAATCAAATGAGCCCTTTCTGAAGTTTTTATCCCTTGCATAAGAACCATATATTCCCCCAGGGCATAACTTACAGCCCCTGCCCTCGGGCCCTGGGGGGGGGGCTGAGTCAACCCTGGGGTTTTTGTTATATGGTCTTTAAACTATTTTTTTAATGGCTATCTCAAAGTTCTTATCAGATGGGTTTAGGAAAAAAGGGCGTGGATGGGGGCAAAGGTACCCTCCAATCTCTTTTTACTCCTAAAAAGTGAACTAGAACTCTCAATTTCTAATCAAGTGAGCCCTCTTTGAAGTTTATACGAGAATCCCTTCCATAAGAACCATATATGCCCCCAGAGCATAACTCACAACGCCTGCCCCGGGGATTGTGTCGACACTGGAGTTTTCGTCACATGATCTTTGAACTATGATTAACAAAATAGCTACCTCAAAATTGCTATCGGATACATTTGGGAAAAAGGGCGTTGGGAGGGGGCTGGTTACCCTCCGATATCTTTTGACGCTTAAAAAGTGAACTAGAACTTTCAATTTTGAATCAAATGAGCCCTCTCTGAAGTTTATACGAGCATTTCTTCCATAAGAACCATATATGCCTCCAGGATATAACTTACAACCCTTGCCCTGAGGGCTGTGGGGGGGGGGGGGGGGTGTCATCCTCAAAGACCTAATTTCCAGAATTTTCAACTACGTTGAACAAAATGGCTATCTCAAAATTTTAATTGGATGTGTTTGGGGAAAAGGTGGGCGTGAGAAGGGGGTTAGTTGCCATCCAATCACTTTCGACTATTAAAAAGGGCACTAGCCCTTTGAAATTCCAGTCGAATGAGCCTTCTTTGAAGTTTCTACGACAAAGCTTCCTATAAAAACCATATATGCCCCCAGGGCATAACTTACAACCCTTGCCCTGAGGGCTGTGGGGGAGAGTCCTCCTCAAGAACATAATTTCTATATGAAAATCAACTACGTAGAAGACAATTGCTGTCTCAAAATTTTAATTGGATGTGTTTGGGGAAATGGTGGGCGTAGAAGTGGTGTTAGTTGCCTTTTAATCACTTTTGACCCTTAAAAAGGGCACTTGAGCTCTTGATTTCCAATCGAATGAGCCCCCTTTGAAGTTTATATGACGACCCCTTCCATATGAAGTGCCTCTGGGAAAAAAAATAAATAATAAAACATTGGAACCGTATGGCTTTTACTAGGCAACGCTATAGCTTTGCCTCTGATATAGCATTGGTTATTGGGAAGTATACAGACGTTTTCAGGAGATATTTTCTGGTGGGGGGGGGGGGGGAGGGGAGGGGGGGGTTAGGTGGGAGGATCTTTCCATAGAGGATGTTTCCTTGGCGGCGTCCCCTTCAGTGAAGGGGACGCTGGATCTCCCTGCATTATTTAAAAAGACTATCAGAAATTAAATTTAAAAAAAACAAGTTTTTCAACTGAAAGTACTGAGCAACATTAAAAGTTAAAACGAACAAAAATTATTACGTATATGCGGGGCTTTTTTTCCCTAGTCAATACCTTGCTATTTACTATACAGTTTTTTTTTTTTAGTATTTTCAAAAGAATTATCTATTCTAATTAAACGGCCTTTAGAAGCTTTAAAATACATTCCTCTGCCCTAATTTAGGTCAACAATGTCATTCCAGTCCATCACCTTTCTCAGATGGCGAGTATTCCGTAAACCAAAGTTTTACATAATTTTTAAGGTTAGGGGGGGAGGGGACAAGTCTGGAAATGGAGCAAAAGTAAGGGAAAGTATTTATTTCCCAGAGAGCTATTAAATTTTGGTATCCTTCCGCCAAGATTCCGATTCTGAACTAAGCACTTTAATAACAAAAGAGTAGAGCCATTCAATTCCCCATTTAGCACTTCCAAATTTAATAGCATCTATCGTTATTGTCCCATCCCCCTTATTGGGCCAGATATAGGCTGCATAGAGCTATATAATATAGCTCCAGGTTATACAAAAAACTTAGCTTTTCTGCTGGTTTGCTCAATCATTACTCATCAACGGTTGGATCCTAATGTAGAAAAAATACGAGTTGATTAGCAAAGTTCTGTAAATAGGCTATGGCTCTATCCAGCTCAATTAGGGGTTAAGGGAGTATTGCTGAGACTCAATTGTTACGATAGAGGCTATTACGCTTGGGAATAGTGTTGAATGGGGATTCGAGCAGAACTAATGTTTTGTTATTATAGTGCTTAGTCCAGAATATGATGGCAAAAGAGATGCTCTTCTCAAATACAGGACATATACGACAAGTGAAGTTTGGTTAATACTAATGAAACAAACCAAAATAGGATGAAATTATAATAGTTTATGAACAAATTTGGGCTGTAAATTTGCACATTAGGGGGAGTAAAGCATAGCAAATATTAAATATGTAACCTAACCTAGCTACCTTTCAGTCCCCCTAAACCCCCAAAAACTAAAGCTTAAATCTTTGTCACGGACTCATCAATATCTCACTATGCAGTGGAAAACTGTTTATCAATACCGGCCTTGAGATTTGAATGCGGTCTTTCTTTCGTGTGTCCTGTATTTCAGAAGAGTACCGCGCAATATTACCCAAATTGGTCCCCGTTCAGTTTAATTATTTATATTCACGTTCAACCTTTAGTGTGGGAGGGGATACCCGATTGGACCTCCCGCTCCCACGTAGTCCCACGGGCATTCATACAAACAAGACAAGTTTTCACCAAATTGGATAACTGTCAGCATGAAATATATTCTCATCTGTTGAAATCATCTGCAACCGGAGCGGTTGTACAGCCCAATGATGAAAGAGGGGTTGCTAACTTCTTTTCAAAAAGAAGCACCGAATGTTTATTGGAATGGGACCTGAGTGTTAGAGAAAGGAATTTCAATAGTAAAAGAAATAAATGTATTAATTTTACTCTGGATTAGTATTAGTTCCGAAAGACAGAACAGTTTCTAACGTAATGTGTTGTATGTTTTATAGAGGAACTTTCTACAGATTATTTAGGGCACCCCTCCGACTGACAGAATTTCAAACAGTAAGGAGTACGGAACATATGGTTCTATCCAGATTTCTATGGTTATAATGAAAGAAAGGTTACAATACACAGGTTCTGTGGATGAAGGATGCCAGATGGCCAAAGATCGACCTTTTCGACCAACCATTTTCGTAAGGACGGGTTGGTACTCCTGTATTAAAGGCACTCTTTTATATACTGCTAGTTTGGTTAATGCTAATGAAATAAAATAAAATAGGATGCATATTAATAGTTTAGAAACAAATTTGGGCTATATATTTGCACATTAGGGGGGAGGTAAAGCATAGTATATATTATTACGTAACCTAACCTAGGTACCTTTCCCTTCCCCCTAAACCCCAAAAAACAACAGTTTAAATATCGTATACGCAATGAAAACCATGCTATACATTGTATTACCCTATAGCGGTGTCTTAAATTAACCCGTCAAAACCAGTTTTTTCGTGACTGGTTTCCCTTACCGTATATAAGAAGAGTGCGTTGAATACAGGAGTACCGACGGGTTTAAGTAAAATTGGACCTTCTTGGGAGGGTATAAAGAGGGAGGGTATGAATAAATTGGGATGCAGAAGGAGTGAGTATAGATGTGTTGGCCTAGGGCAGCTTAGTGCAACAGTGAGTTGTCAGAAGAAGAATAATATTAGTATTTCATTTCTTTGCATAACCTGACTTCTTACGAAGTTGAAAAATCTTTATGCCAGGCAAATGAGAATTTCAGGAATGATTCACAGTGAAATTACAATCCATGTAGGTAAGCGCTTTTAAAGGAAATTAAAATCTACTTACTAGTTCCTTAAATCAATAAAGCCTTAAAACAATCTTATTCGTAAGACTATTAACATCTTGTCATTCACTCACGGAAGTCAATTTAAGACTGAACATCCCTGATGAAAGAATGCAAATACCCGTACCCGTTGCGCCTACAGGAATATGGCACGATGCCAAAACTTCAAAGAATAATTATTCCTTAAAAATTAGTCATTGCTGATATAATAGAAAAATGATTTGTTTGTGGGTATTCGTTTAGGTAAAATGACGGTAATTTTGATGCAAGTTTCCTATCGCGAATTAAACACTAATTCTTTCTATTCAGAAAATTTCTATATTGTTCGCTTACAGTGTAAGTGTAAAGGCATTCCAGCTCCCCTTCAAATACTTGGGTATTACCTCAAGCAGTAAACAAAGTTTTTCTGATTTTGTTGTGTTTTATTGTTATTATTACTGGTATTACGAACCAAATGCAGATGAGGATTTAGCCCCGGAAAATACAAAAATGCTAGAAAAAAACACAAGTGAAGCTGAGCTTGCTTGAATTTCTTCGGGAAATAAAATCTTACAGTGAAATTTATTAATGTTGGGGCTGGTGAAAGACTATCGAGAGTCATGTAAATTAGTCTTCTATACTTTTCAGGCTACTTAAGGACTTTTCTGCTTGTAATCACTCTTTTTTACGTCGCATTTTTGTTTTCAGTAAAGCGCTAGTTTATCAGAATTCCCTAAGTATAAGGAAATACCACGAATTAGTCTATTTGAATTAGCTTTGAAAATACGTATTGCAAACAGCAAAGCAACAGTTTTTGTTCATTTTAATTTTCACTTGAATTATAACTTTTTTTTAAGTTAATACTTAAGTAATTAATTTATTATTTTACAGTTCATTTTCTTCCCCTAGCAATCCGTCTCCATATAAACAAGGACCACATCCTTCTTAGTGCCCTAATCGCATTCTTTTTACAAAGGATACAGCCTTCTTATTTAAAAACTAGTTTAAAAAACTTTCCAAACAAAAAAAAATTCAAAGAAAAGTTGAAAGCTGCACTAAACCAAAGATGAACATAAATAAAGCCAAATAAATAAGTCAAGTGCAAAACGAATAGAAATACAATAAACAAATAATAAGACCTAGACGATCATAAAATACAATTAATAACCAAGTCAAACTTAAAACAAAAAGATATTACCACACATATAGGAAAAGCTGAAGCCCCCTAAGCCTTCTGAAGACCAGAGTTTCATTTGCAATTCACTGAAAACAGTTTTTAAGATAAGCAGATGTTTTTATTTTTCATAAGAACAAAATCACCATGTTACCTAAGATATTGAAAAGAACTAATGAAGTTAGATGACAGTTTAACATACAATTACATTCGTTCTTGGGAGTCTCGGCAATTTTGGATTTAATTACGTTATAAAGAAAAACCATTTAAATTTATTTTGTTTTGGTATACCACAAATAACGCTCTGATCTTGAGAAGGCTTACGAAAGCACTACCAATTTGTAGTAATTTCTGTCTTTTTTTTTGTCCTGTTTGTATAATTTATGTTTTTTAATTTTAATTGATTATTCATTGTAATTTGTTTTCCTTTTGGGTCTTATTTATTTATTGATCATAACATCTGTTCGTAATAGGCTTGAATTATTATTTATTTCTGCTCTTCCATGGATTAGATGTAGCTCTATACTTTTGTTTGAAAAACTTCTCTTGTGGATAAAATTTTGAAAAGTAATTTCTGTTCTTTTTCAACTAAAATCATATTTATTGGTTGACAAAAAGAACATTTGCAATTTTTTTGTTTTTCTTCTTGTGAATCCAAGCTTGGCTTGTTATTTGTATTCTGAACAAAATTTTGCAACAACTTTAACAATAGTTGTAAAATAGAATTTCGGACGAATGGGAAATATTGTTCGAGTAAATGAATTAAAAATCTGCATTATTTTGGCTTTCTATAGGGTGTAAGCCGTCCAAACCCTTATCATGTCACAACTTTATTGGCCAACCATTTCATTGTAAGAATCTTCTTCTCTACTATTTTGTTTCGTTTAAAAAATAAAAATGAGGTGTCAAGAATCAATACAATCATGTTCGTTTCCGGCTGAACCTTCTCTTAGTTTCCAAACCTTCAGAAGTTTTCGCGGCCTGAAATTTTCAGAAAATCAGCATAAAAGAAAATAATATTTCAGACCAAGATCCCTTAACCCATTAATCTATTCCCTTAATCTATAGCCGATATATTTTAGATATGCCATTTTGACAAGGATGATGCACTCAGTGCCTTTTTATTCAGTTCAATATGCCCATCGACATTCTCTAAAAATTTTGATAGAATTTCCTTAGTCGTTACTAAAACCTTGCAGATATGTCCTTTTGACAACCTGAATGCGCACATTGTCTTTTGATGCAGTTTAAAATTCCCAATAAGAGGCCCTGAAAGTTTATAAATAATAATTTTAGCATTTCTGAAATATGGCACATAAGCTTTTTGACAATCTGGATACACATTTGTCTTTTGATTTAGTTTAAGACCCCTCTACACTTTCCTTGAAAGTTTCAACTAACTACCCAAAGCGACATCTACGATATTGCATAGATCGCATTTTGACAGCCTGGATGGACATAAGGTCTTTTTATTTTGCTCAATGTCCCCCTCAAAATTCCACACAAATTTCAACTCAATGCGTTTAGCCACTATAGATATATTGCGGATGCGCTCTTTTGACAACTTCGATACACATAGTCAGATTTAGTTAAAAGCTCCCTTCAACATACCTTGAATGTTTCAATTTAGACCTTAGCCATTCCGGGGAAATCGTAGATACGCACTTTTGACAACAGATTGCATATAGTGCATTCTCATTTAGTTCATCACCCCATAAGCCGTCCCTGAAATTTTCAATTCGTTTCAACTTATACCCTTAGCCGCTCCTGAGACATTCCACAAATGCTCTTTTGACAACTTGAATACCATTAGTGTCTTTTGATTTAGTTTTACATCTTCCACATAAAGGCCTGTAAGTTTCAATTTAATACCTTGAGCAATTCTTGATATATCACAGGTAAGTCCTTTTGACAACCTCGATGCACTTAGTTTCTCTTGGTAATTTTTTAGAGACCCAGAATAAAACAAGCCCCTTTTCCCAACAGTAAAACCTATATGCAAATAATGGGTAACTTCCATAATTCATAGCCCTTGCCCCAGGGGATACGAGGAGTCCTGTCATGCTGGGGGCGGAGATATAGTTATTGAAGCTTTGGACTATTTTGAACCAAATGGTTACCACAAAATTTGTTTCCGATTCCTTTGGAGGTAAATAGGAAGTTTCACTCAAGCGGCACTATTAAATTCCCCAGGAAAAGCTAAAGACTCATTCCTCATTGGGCTGTACAATCGCCCTGATTGTAATCTTTTACTGTCCTTATCCGTTCGTGAGACATTGCAGATACGCTCTTTTGACAATCTAGATACACATAGGGAGTTTCGATTTAGTTTTAACTTTCCCTTAGCGTTCCCTGATAGTTTCAACTCAGTACACTTAGCCGTTTCTGAGATATTGCACACACCTTTTTGAAAACTAGGATGCACATTGGGTCTTTTGATTAAGCCCAATATCCCCCTCAGCATTCTCTTAATACCCTGTCTTAGCATTCAGCATTCAGCTTAATACCCTGTCTTAAGCCGTTCCTGAGATTTTGCAGATGCCCAACTTTGAGCACCAGGATGTATCTTTACACTTTTTTTTGGGTAAAATATATATCTCAATATTTTGATCGTATACCTGGAGATTACGGGGAGGGGGGGGGGTTAGAAAAAAGGCAAGGGACTCGGTCCTAGGGGGGTTTAGCACAATGTATTCATTGTATGATTAATTAATTAGGAATAAATCTTATCTAATCTTAATCAATTTCGACAATGTAGAAGATGGATGGAATATTTTTAGGAAAACAATTTATAAGGTTGTTGATGGTGTCTTAGGGAAGAAAGTTAGCAACACAGCTAGGAATATTAGTGAAAATACTTTATGTTTAATAGAGCAGACAAGGGGCTTATACAAGAATTAATTTTAAAAAAAGTTTTTCTGAGGGAAGTAAAGATCGAAGTTGAAACTTAAAACGAGCAAAAACTATTACTTCACAGCCTATCTAACATATATCAATAAAACTAGTGCAAATAAATCAGCTGGTGATATTTCCCTATGTTTGTAGGATTAAAGAAAACTAGCGCTTTACTGAAAACACAAAAGTCAAGTATAAAAACAAGAATATTGGTTAAGGAGTCAAAAGTAAATACGTAGCCTCACAACAACAAACTAATCTATAACGCTTTTTGTAGTCTTACAGGAGCTGTGATATCAGTAACTTTCAGTATACAATTAAAATTATTTTAAAAACTTAGGCATAAAATTAATAAGTATACAGTCATTAAACAGCATAAAAAATAAAGGATTGATTTATCAGGTAACATCTTGGCCTCACCTAGTATTACTCGAAATGAAGAAAATATCAACCATAATATGGACTCTGGAAATAGTGGAGATCAAGTTATTTCTCCCTATAAAACGCCGAATTTCAAGTTGTGACACAAATTTTTAAAGCGAGTCTGTAGTCTTAATGCTAATGAGATTCCTTCACTTCGAACTTGTCTACAAAATAATCATGAAATGTCTTTTTCAGATCCAAAACGACAGTCAATCATTGAACTGAGCTCATTGTACAAAAGTGATGACAAATTAAACGAAAAAACAAATAAATAAAGCAACAACCTAAAAATGCTTTACTTTTATACTGTAAAAAGTGCCCTTAAATGTTTATTTTTACCGTGCCAAAACTCTTATATTATTTTGTGTTTTCAGTAAAGCGCTAGTTTTCTGTAATCCTACAAACATAGGAAAATATCACCAGTTGATTTACTTGCACTAGTTTTATTGATATATGTTAGATAGGCTGTGAAGTAATAATTTTTGTTCGTTTTAAGTTTCGACTTCGCTCTTTTCTTCCCTCGGAAAAACTTTGTTTATTTTTCAAATTAATCTCTGCTCGTTTTCGATTAAAAATTAATTTAGAAACAACACTGGCATGATCTTTTTTTTACGGAATAACTTCTGTTCGTTTTAAGTTTTAATGTTGCTCCTTAGTTTCAATTCAAAACTTATTTTTCTATATAGTTTCTTATCACCTCCAATCTAGGGAAAAATGGTGTCGTTTTTTTTATTTTTTTAAGAAGAAATAGACCTTTAATTCTTTGTTTCAAAAAATTAAATTTAGTAGCACTTAAGAAAGTACCTCCAGGCGACTAGCTTCGACACAAAAGGTTAACTAAGCGGACATCTTTGCATATCGACATGCTTGTGGGAAATTTTGCTAGCTGAACAGAAATATGCCTTTAGGAGTAGGGAGTCATTTGACCTGTCCCTAAATAGAACAGCCATTCATTGCTTACAAATGAATCGAAATTTCAAAAAAGATCATTTCTTGTGTAGGTACGATAAATGGTATTATAGAGTAAGTTTGTTTTCATTTCAAAAATTTTGGAAAGAATTAGCTGAATTCTCCTACAGATCTGTTTTTATTTGTTTTTCTTCCTCTTTGGATATACGATCTTGTGTATGGAGACAATATTACAGCGGAATTGTCAAGTAAATAATTTGAATAAGTAAGTATAACAAGAAGTAATCCTTCTTTAAATATACAACTTTGAGTGGTTCCAGAACCACATGACTACACTACACTTCTCCAACCACTAAGTGGCAAGGGGTTGGAGTCAGGAGCGTAATTTCCTATGGGAAAGAGGGAGCAACTGCCGATCCCAGACCACGGTTTTCCCCCAGACCCCAGTTCCCCCCCCCCAGGTGAAATTTAGTTTCTCCAAAAATGTTGTCAAAACTAAGATAAGCCTGCATAATTCAGTGGCAGATCCAGGGGGCGAGGGGCGCTCCCCCCTAACATAGTCTAAAGTAGTGTAATTTACTTAATTAACGCAAATTCTTTTTAATTAAACTTGCTCCTAAAGGAAGTTTATCGGATCAACCTGTTTTGTCCCCCCCCCCCTAAAAAAATCCTGGATCCACCCCTGGCATAATTCAAGCATCGACTGAAACAGGTCAGTTTTCTTTAATACATCTTTACCTTTTTTATTACTATATGGTGCGTTTTTAAGTTTTCTCTGTCATTTTCACTTGATTTGGGAAAATTGGCTCCAGATTTTACAAAACAACCCCCCCCCCCCCGACACAAGATTTGAAAAAATTATGCCATACGTTGGGGTACGGATTTAGTGATCTACTAAAAATGTCGTTGCAAACCATGAACTGGATGACCTCTATTCCCTTTTGAATCAAAATGCATGACAAAATACCTTCCCGGGACATGCTTTAAAAAATGAATGCATCACCTTTATAAAAAAGTAAAATTATCAGAAAATGATCATATAGAAGGGGACAAAACCATGATTGAAAAAAAAAACAATTAGGAATCAAACCCAAGACGCTCTAATTTGAAGTCAAAAGCTGTACTAACAGAACCATGCTTCTAATAATTTGATGTGGAAATCCTCAAAAATGTGGAATTTTGTGTTTTTTGCCAGAAGAAAGATCACGGATGCGTGTTTATTTGTTTTATTTTTCCCAGGGACAATCGTATTGATCCAGTAGTCCTAGAATGTCGCGAGAGGGCTCATTCGACCGGAATTAAATGTTATAGTGCCCTTTTTAAGTGACTAAAAATTTGGAGGGCAACTAGAATCACTTTTTACAGAAAAAAACTGCAATTTCATGTACAAGCTATGCTCACCATTCTACCATCGGAGACTCTTGACCATTCTACAGTAGCCACTGCAAAAAGCGCAACTTCATTTCTCGAGGGTGTACCGAATAATGAACAAGTACCACTTCATTATCGTATTTTGGTTTTTCTTTTTTCCGCAGCTAGTTAAAGTAAAGAATGAATAGTAAAGCTTATAATAATTGAATATTACTAGGAGACTAAAAGTTTGTAATAAAACCTTATTACTTTCCTAGAAACCAGCATCATCCATGTATAATTAACAGAAAAAATGCCCCAGATGAGTTTCGAACTCGACGATTTGTAATTACACAGCCTACACTTTACTGACTGAGCCACCTACGCTTGAATATATGAAAGAATATACACTTTCAGACGATATCGAAAAAGATCTACATAAAGCTCTATATATCCCAATGCAGGGTATATATTTGCACTTTAGGGGGGTGGGGGTAATTTTATTTCTGATGTAAATCAGAGGTAAGTTTAAACTTTCTCCCCACCCCCTTATATAAACAAATTCTGTACGCGTTTTTTGAGTTTTTTTTGTGTAAACCTCCCCCCCCTTCGAAATTTTTTTTCAAGTAAAACCCCCTCCGAAAAAAAATCCTGGGTACGGCCTTGATGATTGTACATCGATCTTTTATGTAATTATTTTAACTTTTAGTTACTATGTGCCGTATTTTGTTCTTTACTAGGTTTTCAGCTATATCTGATGAAACTAGTATAGGCCTCATTTATAATGAACTGTATCGGTCCTTTGGCAAATATTTACGAAATCATATTATTGAGTTACGACTAAAGTGAATATACCACTAGATTCCATTTTTTATGCTCTTTATGAATATAATAATCATTTTTGTCGGAAATGAATTTTAGCCTCCACCCCTATATATCCCAATGCAGGGTATATATTTGCACTTTAGGGGGGTGGGGTAATATTATTTCTGATGTAAATGAGAGGTAAGTTAAAACTTTCTCCCCACCCCCTTATATAAACAAATTCTGTACGCGTTTTTTGAGTTTTTTTGTGTAAACCTCCCCCCCCCGCTTGAAATTTTTTTTCGAGTAAAACCCCCTCCGAAAAAAAATCCTTAACATCAATCATCAAGGCCGTACCCATGATTTTTTTTCGGAGGGGGTTTTACTCGGAAAAAAATTTCGAGGGGGGGAGGTTTACACAAAAAACTCAAAAAACACGTACAGAATTTGTTTATATCCGTTTGTGTTACGTTTTTACGAGTGAGACAAACATTTCGGGGGGGGGGGGAGGGGGTTGAAACCTGGTAAACCCACCTCCCCTGGATATGGCCCTGAAAATCATTTCGTTGAATTCGTTTATAGATTTTATTTATATGTTTGCAATATTTGCATTATCTACTTATGTACCGTGAGTAATA
>JAQQPU010007621.1:21325-37364 GCA_029168905.1 Artemia sp. Kazakhstan ARC1039 | reverse complement strand
AATTATGTAAAAAAAGTTGTAGGTGGCAGCAGGGGTGAGGGGTGGGATCAATAGGGGCATCTCTACTCATGAGTAGCAGGAAAATATTTTTTTTTAAGCTTGATTTGATATTCAGTCTAAGCATTACTCGCTTTAAGATTTGTTTATTCATTTATATTATTACTTGTTGTATGTTTTTGCTATGATTGTTTATTTTATATCTGTTCGTTTGGGTTTCATTTATTCTTTAATAGTAATTTCTGGTCGTTTTGAGTTTGAATTTTAATAGGTTTTTGTATCTTGACTTACTTGACTTAACGCTCCTGCCGAGGGTTCGGCGTAGAGAACGATGAGACTTGGCGCCTCCAGGTTGACCTATCGCTTGCCAGGATCGCAGCTTCTTCCACCGGAATGTGGGCTTGGGTGAGGAATTCATTGGCTTTGTCTTTCCACCTAGTGGGTGGGCGTTCTCTGGGTCGTTTCCACCGTGTAGGGTGGGGTCGAAGTCAAATGTGACCCGTGTTGGGGCGTCGCGTGGCATTCGAAGGAGGTGGCCGTACCACCGAACAGTGCGCTGGGCGAGCTGCGTCGAGAAAGGAGTTTGAGCCGTACGTGATAGGAGAGTGTGGTTGCTAACGAAGTCAGTCCAGTGAAGTCTTTCGATTCTTCAGAGATGTTTTGTCTGAGCGACATCGACGGCGCTGAGGATAGATTTGGCAGCTGGCCATGTCTCCGCTCCATACAGCAGGACAGTGCTGACTGAGGCATTGTAGATGCGCATTTTGGTAAAGCGGCTTATGTTTGGCTTTCGCCAGAGTGCTGAAGCTTTGGAAATTCGAGATGTAAGCTCTTTTGTGATCAAGCCATTATTCGACAGAATAGATCCCAGGTAAGTGAAGTCTTCAATCACATCTACTCGGTTGCTTCCGATGTTGACTTCCTTTACAGTAGAACGGGACGTGGGGGGCTCAAGGAGCATAACTTTGGTTTTCTGCCAGTTGATCTTCAGTCCAACTTTCGAGGCTTCCTCTGAAAGCACCTGGAGAGCTTTGGTCATCTTATCCACGGTGCTCGCAACTAACGCTATGTCGTCGGTGAAGTCAGCATCAGAGAGTACCTGGTCTCCGAACCGAAGACCGAATTGAAGGCGGTTCATCCTGCTGGCCATAACATGGTCTATGACGCAGTTGAAAAGCTCGGGAGCGGCGGTGCAACCTTGCCGGACGCCAGTCTTCACCGGGAATGTGGGACTACGTCTTCCATTTACTTGCACGCAGCTTTCCGTATCCTCATACAGCTTTTCAAAGAGTGAGCAATATTTTTTGGGTAGACCCGTAGTTCTTAGTATCAGCCAAAGTGAATGGCGATCAACAGAATCGAAGGCAGCCTTAAAGTCCACGAACGCGATGTACGCTTTTTGGTGGAACTCCCGCGTCTTCTTGATCAACTGGCGCATAGTAAACATTTGCTCCGTCGTCGACCTGCCAAGCATGAATCCGGCTTGCTGGACTCTTCTCTTTCTACGCAAAAAGGTGGAACACCTGTCCAGGAGTGACATGGCGAAGAGTTTACCAGGAACGGAGAGAAGCGTGATCCCACGATAGTTGGAGCAGATTTGACGGCTGCCCTTACGTTTCCAGAGCGGCAATATGATGCCAGCACACCAGTCATTCGGTATGCTTTCCGCGTCCATACAGCTGAGAAGATTATCTGGAGTCACAGAATCATCGCTGCACCCCCATACTTGAGGAGTTCTGCAGAAATACCACAGACGCCGGGGGCTCGATTACTATTTAACCGTTTTACAGCATTTCGGATCTCCAAGGTGGTAAACGGTTGCGATACGAGGTAGGAAGTAGCCTCGGGTGTGGTCATTGCTGCTTGAATCAGATCAGGGTCGGGATGAGCAACTGCCTCGGCATTCAGAAGCGTTGAGAAGTGATTGCTCCAGGCAGAGAGTTGGCCTGCATCGTTATCCGGCATGCTTCCGTCAGCAGAAAAAACACGGCTCACGGTGGAAGTCCTCCCTTCCGTCAGCTCGTGGAGGTGTTTGTAGCGGGAGCAGATGTCTCCTTTTCTCGAGGCATCTTCAAGATCGCTGGCTTTCTTTTCGACGAAGGTCTTCCTGTCACTGTGCAGTAGGCTATTGCGCAGGCCATTGAGTCGTCTGTACTCTGGCATATTCTTTGCTAAACGGGCCTTCCGGCGCAGCTCGATTACAGGCAGAGTCTCCTGGGATATCCAGGGTTTATTCTTGTGTCTGCTGCGGCCAATGGTACTGCCAGCAGAATCGAGTATGTTATCTTTGAAAGACTTCCAGGCTACTTCAGGGTCGTCCAGAACTTGGAGGCAGCTAAACCGGTTAGAGATATCGAGAGCATACTTCTGTTGCATCTGAGATGTAGCCAGACTACTCAGATCAAGCTTGGGAGACCGTCTTTCTTGTCCTTGTGCTCTCAGGCGTAGCCTGAGTATGGCGACTACTATCCTATGGTCTGTGTTTCCAAGCTCGGCTGACCTATAAGTCCAGCAATTTGTTATCGACGAGCGCCAGCGACCCGAGATCATAACATAATCGATCATCTTCTTTGTCTGGCCGTCGTTACTATACCAAGTGTATTTGTGTATATCTCGTCTCTGAAAGAGCGTGTTTGAAGCAACCAGATTATGCATATTCCAGAGCTGGAGGAGCCTTTGTCCTTTGTCATTCAGTGAATCTGGAGTCACAGGGCCGAGAACACTTCTCCACACGGCCTCCCTGTCATTTACCGTCGCGTTAAGGTCTCCCAGAAGAGTGACGATGTCGTGGGGTGGGACTCTTGACAGGGTTGCTGAGAGCTCCGCATAGAACTGATCCTTCACTTCCGCAGAACTAGGATTGGTGGGAGCATAGCATACAATAATTGTCCACTTTCCATGCTTGTGCTGGAGCTGAGCCATCAGTATTCTATCTGAAATTTGTTTATAGGAGAGAAGGCATCTCTTGGCTCTAGCGTTCAGCGCGAGGCCTACACCATTTGTCTTGCTTTTTGGGTCACCAGACCAGATCAGGTGATATCCTTCACCAATATCCTCGGACTCTCTTCCGACAAGGCGGGTTTCCGTAAGGCCAGCCACAGCTATATTGAAGCGTTTTAGCTCATAGGCAAGTATTGATTTAGCTCCAGGAAAGTTGAGTGTGAGTACGTTCCAGGTGGCGAGTCGTATTCCACCCTCGTCAATAAAGTTCATTCGATGGTCTAAAATCGGTCCAGGGACGTGCTGGGGTCGTGGAAGGTAAAGGGGGGGGGGGGTAGGTCATCTGAGGCAGTATCATCGTTTTTCGTTACGGTAAAATTTTCGGGTGAAGGGTTGCAGGCCCAACCGACCCTAGGCCTGGGATCTAATTAGAGCTAGGACTTGCCTAGATACTGAAAGTCCCTGGGGTGGGCTCCACCCACCTCATAAGGTTGAGGCTGCCCATTAACATGGAGCGTTTAGTTAGGGAAAACCCCATATCCAGAGGCACGTGGTCAGCAGACATAGTCTGCCTCATTCCGGACGAACTCCATCCGCCTCTGGATGGAGTTCTTGTATCTGCTGAGCTTAAGTTTAAAATGGCCTTTACTTTTCTTTGAAAAACTTATTTTTCGGAAAGTTTATTTTTCAATTAATTCCTATCAATACCTTGAGTTCGTGTTTGGGTAGCAGTATTAGCTTTGTCTGACCTAAAAGTTCCCTGTGATGAAAGATAACTCTCAGAAATTCCCCAATCAAGCATTAACTTTTTTTTATAAGATCTAGGTGATATTTCTCACCCTTCCCCTCTCTATTTCTGTTTTATCTATACATGCCAGGGTCTGTTCCATCTATGCCTCTCTTGTGTGCCTCCCCGTGAGCCTCTTACTCTCTTGTCTGTATTCCAAGGAGGTTGCTCATGCGTGTAGAGTCTCATTTCATAATTCCCGTCAATGTCACACCCCTTTTTTGGGAATTTAAAGGCAATTTCTAAAACCAAACCAATTTTTCTTTTGCTAAGATCATTTATAACCAACTTTAAAATTAATGCATTTTTCAAGTTTTGAATTCGCGCTTCGTGTAGACTTTTGAAGGTGTAGTAGTCTCTCACTTGCACTGATGGGACTTATTGCATTTTCCTGAGGCCATAATTTTTTTTATGATTTAAGTAATAGGAAATTACAACTTGGAACTTTACAACGTTAAAAGAGAACTACCCTATTGATATTTTGAATGACTAACTGAAACGTTTGAATTGAACTTATTATGAGTTTCTGAAGCTCACAACTTGGGAAACATGAAATTAGGCTATATAAAATTTATTTACTGAGGTAGGAAAGATGGGTTGCATAGGCAGGGCGTAGGGCTCGTGATAAATAAGTAAGTTTCTAAGTCTTGTTTAGGGTGGGAAGGCATTCATAGTAGAATTCTAGTTGCTCATTTTGCCACTAAAATGTTAAAGTTATCAGTCATAGTAGTATATGCCCTTGTAGAACTGACAGATGGAGATATTAGTACTCAAATGAACTTTAATTGAATTTTCGCTAACAAATAGACAGGATCCCTGGTAGAAATACGATATTTTTTTTGTGGGGGGGGATTTTAATGCCCTGGTAGAAATAACGATGGATGGGATCCTAAGCTAGGTAAAGTTTGTTTAGCCAAGGAAAATAACAACGGTTATTGATGGAAAATAGCAACGGCTACAATCAGGTATGGAAAAAGTTCCAAAGCTGCCAGTTGCAGAATTCCACAGAATTCCAAAAGCTGCCAAATCTGCCAACAAATTTCACTAGGCCCTGAAAATCAAACGGTTCGTGGTAACGAACTGTAAGTAAGGAGCGACCCGCCTCAATAGTAACCGAAACTCTAAAAACGGAATATTGATACCCCATACATCAAAAGAATCAGATTTTTATGCTAATTTCACATATATAGCCTAAGTTTCATCAAGTTTAGTCTTACCCATCAATAGTTACGGGCCTGAAAAAATTTGCCTTATTTTTGAAAAAAGGGGGAAACACTCCCTAAAAGTGATAGAATCTTAATGAAAATCAAACCATAAGATTGAGCGTAACAGAAAACCCCACTGTAGATGTTTCAAGCTCCTATCTGCAAAAATGTGGAATTTTTTATTTTTCGCCAGAAGAAAGATCACGGATGCGTGTTTTTTTTTTTTTTTTTTTTTTTTTATTTTTTTTTTTTTCAGGGGTGATCATATCAATCCAGTCATCCTATAATATCGTGAAAGGGCTCATTTGAACGGAAATTAAAAATTCTAGTGCCTTTTTTAAGTGACCAAAAAAATTGGAGGGCAACTTGGCCCCCTCCCACGCTCATTTTTTTCTCGAAGTCACCCGCTCAAAATTTTGAGATAGCCATTTTATTCAACATAGTCGAAAATTTAATAAATATGTCTTTGAAGATACTTATTCTCCCATAGTTCCCGGGGGAAGGGCTGCAAGTTATGAACTTTGCCCATTGTCTACATATAGTATTTTATATTGGAAAGTATACAGACGTTTTGAGGAGGGATTTTTTCTGTGACATTTTGGTGTGAAGGAAGATATATTTTGCGAGGAAGAGTTAGAGACACTACGAAAAGGATTAAAAAAGTAATAAGGCCTCAGGTATAGTGTGATAAAAGAGTTTTTGAAATATGGTGGTTGTCAAGTTAGAGATAAATTACTGAAATTTATGAATACCTTTTTCGAACTTATTCTGTTGATAAGCTGAGTGTCCTAGATGAGAATGTTACTGAATGATTTTTGGAAGTTTTCAGAGTTCAGGGTGCAGGAATAGTTTTTAAAATTAATGTCAAGAAGACGAAGTTGCTTAGACTAGGGATAAATGAAGTTGAAGAGGTGCTGTTGGATAACGAGAAAACCAATTAAGTCAATCGTTTCACTTGCTTGTGTAGTGTGGTGAGTATTGCTTCACTTGCTTGCTTAGTAGGGATGGTGAATGCAGTGAAGATGTTCGAAGTACAATAGCCAATGCCGAGGGTCTTCTTTCACAGTTGAAAAAAGTTTGGAAGAATAAGAAGAAAAGTCTGCGAAACAGGACTAGAATATTGAAAGGCACCGTAATGACAGTGGTCGTCAATTATTGTCAAAGTATGGGCTAAAGGTACCGATGATTCCGCAGTTTTTGTAAAAAAAAGAATTCTACTACAGAGGTCCTAATATAAAGACTTTTGGTTTGAAAAGCGTTTCAGTATGTAGGAAAAAAAAATCTAGCAATCTAATTGTTTGATGAGAAGTTTGAAATTTTATCTGAAAAGGGTACAAAACTCCGATTTTCCGAAATGAAAGCATTTTCACCTACAAATTCGACACAACAAAAAAGTTACCTGTTTTCGACGCAAGTCGGAACCCAATTCGACACTTGTCGAAATACGTGGGGACTACATGTGGGCAGAACCTGGTGTATTCGACACGTATATTCTTGTTTCTTTGTTTTCCTTCAACTTCATTTAATGTATAAAAGTATAAAACACTATTCAAAAAGTAGAAGTAATAAAGCTAACAAAATTGTTTCAAGTATGTAGTATTTAGTATAAACATAATCGGCTAATCATAAGGATTGTGATATTGTGACCTAGATCACATAAATCTTCTTTTTTCTAAGTGTTACATATATGCCATAGGAATAGCATCTCCGAACGCTATCTGGAATGGCCCACTTCCTGTCAGTTTTAATGGCCCAGCAAAGATTTATTCACTGTTGACAGCGTAAATGTCATCAACATTTGGCCATTTCAAAGTGTGATCTGTGATTCTAATCCACTTGAAAAATTTTAGTTTGGACTCTCCTTTGTCAGGAAAGTCCAGAATCCTACCGAAAAAATATGGCACTGCTTTTTTTGTCAAACAGTTCGTGGTAACGAACTGTAAGTAAGGAGCTAAATTTAGGTCAACTTCCGACCTAAATTTCAGAATTTTTTTTTTTTTTAGTTTCATTGATAAGTGCTAAGGAAAGGGAAAAATGACTTCCATGTGAACCTCTACAATTTTTGACAGTAGCCGGCGCCCATAAATTCGACAGCTATATTTTGTCAGTGGACCCTGGAATTTCGACACCAATTATTTCTCATTTGTTTTACATGTTCAGTGAAGTTTCGACAGAGTCACCTATATTTCGACAGGACCTGTTGCTGTCTGTCGAAAATTTTGACAAGGTTACTACACGATATTCAGAAAAGATATAAATCAATATATAGAAGCCATTATCTATGTTTGAATTTGACTAAAGGAACATTTTTAGTGCGTCTGGTATTCCACTACATTAAACAAGAATTCAGATAGAATGTGACTAGAATTCAGATAAAATCACATGTATCTGGATGCATTTGTGCTAATCCCAACTTTTTTTTTTGCTATAAATAACCAAGTAACAGCAGTTTGAACATTGCATACCTGAAAAATTGTCGGGAGCTCCATTCTTGTCGAAAACAGGAAACTGACTGAAATGAATGTTCTTTTCTTATCTGGGTGTACCGGATATTGTGTCAACGTTTCCTATCGCTGGAATACAAAAACGGCTTCAAGAGATGTCGCTCCAAGTCACGGCTAAGCAGAGTTTTTCGGTTTTGAAGGGAAATTTTGACAGGGGTTCCAAAATTACACAATCGAATCATCGGTACCTTTAACCTTGTTCTGAAACGTAGTCGCTTCGGAAAATCGAGGAGGATTTGTTAGACGTTTTCCATAAGAATTGTCTACGAACTGTTTCGGGTGGCCGTTTGACTGGCCATATTTCAAACTGCAAGCTTTAAAAAGAAATGTATTTCTGTTCCACTTTTTTGGACTATAATGAGAGAAAGACTGATTTCACGGATGAAGGATGGCAGGGTGCCAAAGATTGTCCTTTTCGATCATCTGCCAAGGGCAAAACGAAAAGCCGGTCGTCCCCATTTGGGTGGGAAGAGGTCGTAAGAAAAGATTTAAAGGAACTTGAAACATCTTGGGAGGGTGTAAAGAGGAAATCTTTGAATACATGGGATGGAAGGGGAACGTGAACGGCTGCGTTGGCTCTGCATTGGTGGCCTGGTGATGCAGTGAGTTGTTAGTAGTATTAGTATGAATAGTAAATTTTGTTGCTGCAAATATTATAATCAAAACTTCTTTTTTTTTGGAGTTTGGTCTTATTTGACAAGGGTTGCTCTTTACTTGCAGTTTGTTACCATGAGCTGCTTGATCCAAGGCTCTTCTAAATATGAAGGATACTATTAATAACGTCTTCAACTTTTTTTTACATTTGAGTTAAGAAGTCGTAAAAGACTGCTTTTAGAATTTTGATTATTCCTGAAAATAATTGCTTACCTCCATGTATTTACTACAAGGGAGAGGTAGTGTAATATCAAAATTAACTGTATGGTTATCAGTTACAGGGTTTTCAAGGTGAGTTCTTTGACATAGATACTAAAATCTAATCCCCTCTCAAGCTTTCTTTTATGTATTTTTGGAAGGGTCACGGAGAGGTGGCTATTTTGGGCGTAAGCACACACTTTTTGAGATTCAAGGTAAGTCCCAGACCTACACAAAGACCGAGTACCCCTCTTTATAATTGCTGATATGCAATTATATACCACTGTGCATAATTTCGCCATGCCTCATATGAATCAACTTTGTTATGCATCTTTATGGACATATGCATCACCACACGGCATTACTGCCTCTGAAAATGGAAAGCTCAGTTTGTAGTTTTCGATAATTTCAAATCGATTGGCCGTCTCAGAATTATCACCGTGTTGCATTTTTGAGTCCTTTAGACCAAAATAATCAGTTTGCGTCACAAAAGGCTGAAAACACCACTTTGCTGTGACAAAGTCTTTTTGTTACGTAAAAGGGACAGTAGAGCTTCTAATTTTCGTTCGAATGAGCTTTTTCTTGATATTCTAGGGCCATTGGTTCGATGTGATCACCCCTGCATGAAAAACAACAAAAACAAAACAAATTAACATGTATCTGTGTCCCGTGATTTTTCTTTTTGGAAAGATCCCGTGTTCTTTATTCTTGGAAACATGAAATTACGCACAATTTTTTTTTTTTTTTAACTGATACTAGTATGTCTAAATTCAAGTTGCTACTTCGGCCCAACTCCTGTGAGGAGGGGAATCTGAGAATTTCTTCTTACAGGTTGGGGAGGAGGGGCAAAATGTAAATAATTTTGTTCTGTTTTAGGCTACCATTTTTGTTAGGATCTCTCGGACCAATCTCGTAGGGTGGAGGGCAGTTTGAATCCAGCATTTGTGAAGGAGAATGAGAGTCGTCGATAATTTTGATGGCATTTATTTTTTTTCTGGACACTTTTCTTGGAGAGAATTATCTAAATTCGTCGGATTGATTTTTTATGCATCTTGGCTCAATAGATTCGTATAAATATAAGCGAAGCTACAAATATGAAACTAAACAAATACCAGGGATTCCCTGAATCTGCTATTGCACTGTGAACTTGTACATTTATATGTATACCTTTGACTTAAGGCAAAGAGGGTCTTTGCTTACATTTGTGGGCTATTGATAAGTATTGGTTTATAGAGGATGGTCCTTAGAGAAGAGGTGGAGGAACTAAGTTATATGGGGTTTATTTACAGCCGTGGAGGTTGAAAACCTGAATCAGGTGTTTTCTCGTCCCATTTTATGATTTCTCTGGAGGGGTAAATTTAGCTCCAATCTAAGGGGGAGGAGACTTAACCCCCTCTTACTTAACCTCTTTGACGTTCATCTATAATTAGAAAAAAAACTTAGGAGTATTATTTTCTCTCAAAGGAAACGAATAAAAATCCTGAATTGTGTGTTTTGTAAAGATATATTTTTCAAATAAATTTTTCATTCGCTCCATTTTTCGCATTCAATGCTTCATTTTAAATAGGCCTGTTAGTATCTAGCTTTTTGGAATTAAAATTGGAATTGGTTAGCAACTAAATTTTTTCAAAAATATATTCTTTAGAGAAAATTGCATTCAATAGGGGTTAATAAAATCATATTGCCCTCTGTATGCTTTAATCTACTTTCCTGACCATTCTGCTCTTCAAATTTCTGACCTTTATCCAGTATTTAAGAAAATGAGATATCACTGACGGTCAATTTTACCTTAGTTTTATCTGTCTGTATTATTTGAGTTCTGTTATGATTTCTGTTTTCTTGCTCTTTTTCTTAATGTTTTACTCCAGTATTTCTCTTTTTAATGTTTGTGGGTGATATATAAACATTATTGTATTGTCTCTATACCAAATTAAATTTGTAACAGCCCAAAAATAATTTGAGCATGGCTATACCAGCGAATGTTTTTTTTTTCGAAAGAGAATTAAAATATCCATTTGCTTGATCCCTTGTAATGGAATGTCAGCAGGGCTATCAGACATGATGTTCTTTCCCAAGTAGAGAACTATTTGTCTTCCAAACTTGTTTTGCCTCATTTTTAAAAGAAAGTAAAAATGTATGATGAGCAAATTAGTGGTTAATATTGGCAACAATAAAGAAATGTCAATGAAGAAAAAAATTTAATGAAAAGAAAAGCTACCATATCGCCATATAGCACAGATGTCAAAGAAATCTGTTTACTTTTAGCACCTCCCCCTAGGAACGCCCCCCCCTGGAAATCTTTGCCATTTTGCATCGCCAAACAAAAGTTTTGCTCCAAAGAGGGGAAATAGGCTACCAAAATAAAATTCTGAGATAGTGCATCGATTCAAAACTATCGAAAAAAATTGTATATCGAGCTTTCCAGATTCAGGCGCAGTGATAACAAGCTGGGGCTCGGTTAATCCCCCCTCGAAAATTCCCCTGCCCCAGAAAATCCTCCCCCGCACAATCCCCTCCCGTGGGAAATTCAACAGGATAATTACTCCCTGAAATGTAAAATGGATGACCCAAATTGATGTGAAGACAAATAAAAAGAATGAACAAATAAAGGGATTCTGGAATATTATACCTGTATTCCAAAGTACATGTACAATATGTGGTGTAAAATCAAACATTTCGTCGTAACGAGAGTAGTAAAGCATTAATAGATACTAAACTTACATGAAAACCTACATTGAATTGCGTAAGAAAACCCATGCCTGAGACACTACACTTACACGTGAACATTTTAAAAAGCTGGCAAAGGTTTTTTTATTGATAAGAATTGCACAATGAATGTATCGTTTGACTTTGACATTTTTTAGGAGCCAATCAGTGACATTAGAGGTTGCTCAATATACGATAATTGGATTGGTGATTGGGATTTGAATAAAAGGAACGGTTTTCACTACAATTCATATTAGTAGGAGAATTGAATTCAGAGGGAATAGTTTATTTGAGAGGATATTAGTAGAGAAAAATGAGTAGTGCATTTACATTATTGGAGATTAATGATGGAGCCGGCAGCAGCAGTAATGATATACGAGTACCCAATGTGGTTGTGGAAATAACCGGTGGCTGTAGACTATGCCTTGAATGGGACGATATGTATGCTAGATACGTGATATCATTAAGCAAATTTAAGCGGGAGGAACAACTATGTTTTGCTGGAAAAGTGAATATTGTGCATATAAATACACTTTGGTCAGCATTAGATGTCCTATCGAAATATTTTGATGAGAACAAAATGCATCAGTGAATATTATTCTTGTAATTATGCTCAATAAAATTATTTCTAAATCAAAGGTATTTTTCTTTCTATAGTAGACTAGCGTATATTTTTTTGAGTAGAAAAAATTCTGGTTAGTCTGTAGTTGGTTGTGAGAGTGTTAGGACTCTAAAAAATGGATAGCTTTGAGAAAGAGCGAATCATGAGGAATCTAATGCTTATAGAAAAACGTTAGATTCTAGATGACGATTTTCTAGAGTTGTCTATTCAAAGGAAGATATTTTCTCGGGGAATGATTGTTGATATAATGAAAACTGATTCTACATCATTAGACTATTTTATGAAACTTCTACATGGTGGTCCAAATGCATTTACACAATTTATTGATATATTGATCACGACACGGCAAAATGATATTGTGGATATGCTTTTAAACATTAGTTTAGAAATTTAGGACTTTTTTCTCATGAGAAAGACGATGTTCAAGGATGATTTACTCCTCTCTCTATCTCAGACAATTTTTTGTTGTTGCTAGCTCAGTTTCATTGTGGCAGTGAGAGTGTCAACACATGAAAAAATGTTCCATACATGTCCGCTATGTATGTACACACTGGGCAGTTGGTCATCATGTGAGAATTGCACAATTGATGAGTATGATGAAAAGTGTAGATTATGCAACCCGTGTAAATTGCATAGAGGATATGCTGTACAAATTAAAGATTGTAATTCCTGTCTTGAAGAGGTGTGTGACTCTAATCCTAGAGGCCACCTATGCTCCAATTGTCACTATGATAGATGTAATCAGTCGGAGAATACATATCCCAGTATGATTGGAAAGAATCCTATGCGTGATTTTAGTGTATTGCTACGAGATTGGTATCGTCGTGGTTTTAGATTGTTCTGGGAGGAGGAGCCAGGTCAGCGATTCAACTGTTGGAACAACAAAAGAATATGGTTTCTACGTCATCGTTGTGAAGACAATGGGTGTTATGATTATAAGCCCACTGATTTTTATTTGGCTGTGACGGAATGTGATTCGACACTTGAGGACACTGTTTGTGAAATTGCTTCAAATAAGCAAATTGAAACATGTGAATTGTATAGAATGAATGAGAATAGTATCATTGACTATACAAAGAGATATGACAAGAGTGAGGTTAGACTCTACTGTAGAAAATGTGACCCTGACATTGCAGTACATCAGGATCAGTACACTGTGAATTCAGATAATCTACCTGCACTAGTTGTTGTCGACAAATACCTATACCTAGTAGAAGATGAAATCTAAAGAGTAGAAAAGTCGTTTTATCATGTATATAAATTTCTATCATTTATTAATAAACAATTTCACATACATTTTTAGAACATTTTAATCGTAGGGCACTAAAATCAATATTAAATACGCTTGTAAGTATATTTTCCACTAGAAAGTCGTTCAATCGAGGTAAGTCAACGTAGATGTCAAGAAACTGTTTGTAGGTGTAGCCACGACATCTGAAAATGAAAAAGAGTAGTGCATGAAAGCCACATGTCTTAGTCGTTAAATCCCGTACTCTTCGTTGATTTTGAATAATGGTTTTCCCACTGCTTTCAATAAAGTTGCTGATGTATGGAGTATAGAATTTATACGATAGGCCAAGAGGATCAAAAAATTCAATATTTTTCGCTGTTTGAAAGATGCATAGCCAATGGCCGGTCTTCGAAGTCGATGAACTGCTATTAACAATGATTAAGGTATTGTTAACACTTGGAATTTTTTCAATGAAGTCCGAAGGTATACAATAGGACTTGTACTGGGACATGTATGGATCCATACTAAATACGTTGATTATTTGGTTTGTGTTCATGGTGCAAGGTCTAGTAGAACACTGCCGTCGGGTATGATTTCCCAATAGGTTTCAAATTGACTCAGTGATATTAGCGTGATACTCTCAGTCAAAGGATTGGCAAATGTACACTCTAAACGTACATTCCCTGTTCGAACTATGCTCATATCCTGAGTTCCCGACAAGTCCAAAACAATTACCCCATGATTGTTTGAAAACATTGAATTGGTTATTCCATTTTCAAATAGTTGAGAGTCTTGATCTAGGGATTGCATGGTCAACTCGTACAGAGTTTTATAGGAATTTTTGTCAAATGATACAGTGTACAGTGGAATACCATTCACTTTGCACACAAGACTAGATAGACCAAAAAATTAAAATCATGGGGGGATTCAGTCTAGGATCCAATGGCACTGCCACTCTTCACAAAGGCCAAAGCCAATTTTGATGGAATTCCTCCATTGATAAATGATGAATCGCTATAGCTACGAGAGCCGGTGGCAATGTGACGTTGATTGGTGATCGTATGGGGGACAAGAAGTTTAATGTTGTTACCATTGGCTCTTAGCTTTTCTACTGCCAATGCAACAGAGCTCATAACCTGTTGTTTTCGGACGTGGAGAATTGCCGATGTGCTAATGACATTTGCATCGGGGGCTGCAGGAAGTGTTTTTCTCAAAATGAAATTCGATGGGGCCAGCTGTAACTTTATGTCAATCTTGACATTGGGGAGTAGCCATTGGGATATATTGAATATCTCATGATTTAATTTTCCAACCAGATGATACTCCTAGGTCACTGCAGTAGTCAACTCGCCGTCAGTATCAACACCTGATCGATATTCATAGCCCAATGATTATCCTCTCAACTCCTTGTATGCCTTTGGTGTCATCATCATAAATTGTATATAGCTTGCATAGTTGGATAAATTATTGCTAGTGCTCACCAAAGTACCATTAATAAATACATTAATTTGTTTGAACAGATTGTATAGAATACAGTTCTCGTAGGAGAGACCATCGGCAGCAGTTGGAGTTGTATTATCTGACTTTTTCTTCACCACAACATTTAAATCAATAAATGTTGATAACAAATCAATGAAATAGTCTTCATTGGAAAATATTTGAAAGTGTATATTTTCTGAGAGGGGTTGTTGGGGGTGAAATTGTTCATAGTAGCCATACTTGACACTGACATCAATATTTTCAGCATTGAATAGATTCAATGAGGAACTAATTGATTGATATGATTCCTTGTGGGGGAGATAAGTCATCTTAAGAGAAGAAGTCCTTCCTTGATCTAACAATCTTTTTCTTTTTCTTCTTCTTCTGCTGCTTATTGGTCTTCCTTGTTTTATTCCTCAAAGTTCTTGTTGATGTCCTTTGCTTCCCGCCTGGGTGGAGACTGATGAGTGAATGACGTGCACGCATCCTTTTCAATCCCTCCCCATTTTGTCGAGATTTTAGTTGCTCACCAACGGCTCTTGCTGAAGATCTAATATTTTCCTTAACACTCTCCTTGAAATTCTTGCCCGACCCCCTGTCCTGTAGTGTTGAGGCAGCAAAATTTGATGCAGCAGGTACAAGATATTTTCTGGCAAGGGGTAGTGCAGAACGAAATAGCCTAGCAAACCAGCTACCAAGACCATAGCCAGACATTTTAGTACGCCCCTTGTAGTAGTCCAATCCGTTGCCTATTTGACGTGGACTCAAAGCACCAACATAGCAATCGATATTGGGACAGACAAATGGAATTCTCCTATTGTTCATTTTAGGTGATTGTGCTATCGCCAACAATGGGACGAAAATTACATGTAATCACTGCTAAGCCTATTGTAATTGCTAGGGGATCGCCCATTTCACTTAGTGTTCTTCTTAGTGTTAACTGACAGAGTTCCAAATACGAAGTGTTTACAGGAACATACTGAAGATGCTTTATATTATAGTGATGAACAAGTTCATGAGATGTTTTTCGTTCAAGAACACGTAGGAGGGGTACATTTGAATTACCGACTCTCGATGTTTCCACAAAGGATGCATAGAGAAATATGCAAGAGTCCGAGGCGAAACCAGGTGGATAATCAGCAAAAATAACTTGATTCATCCCGTAAACGGTGCCAGCATTTTTCTCATTATTCTGTTTAAAGCAAAGAACGTCTCTCAGATTATCATTGAGAATAATTATTTCAGTGTCAATAGGTGAGGTAATGTAAATCCTATCGTGTTCCAATGAATAATTAAAATAGAATTTACCATTCCTACGATATGAGATTTTTCTATTGATTGTACGACACAAATCTGTCATATTATCATATTCTATATATTTCAATTTGGCATGTGGATATTCGCTAGATTTAAGTGCTTCAACCCATTCATAGTCGACAAAGAGTGTTCAATCGAATGGTATAACTTTTATATCATACACACGATCCTTTCTCAGGATGTCATAGGTATTTTTGAGAATACAATCGACAAGAGCCACTTCATACGCACCGTCAAATTTGATGGCGGGGGAGAGTTTCGTCCAAAAATCACTTGTCGTATTCAAGTCGTTGTAGAGAGGATCGGAAACATTGGACATAAAAGTTACAAAGAAATCATTGGGCATTGTCACTATCTTCAACACCGATCCAAGAATCAAAATCAGAGTTGTATCCTAGC
>JAQQPU010007621.1:0-20346 GCA_029168905.1 Artemia sp. Kazakhstan ARC1039 | reverse complement strand
CTCATAATTTTTTTTTCTCCGTAAACTTCACAGATCTCACGATGAATATCGATCGGTTTTACGCCTTTAGTACTAAGAAATCGTATAACCACCCGTACTTCCCAATCGGCGGGACTCACGATTGTCGGAGGCATCTTAAACACTCAGTAAACAACGTATACAATTAAAAATCAGACTGTAATGGCGTCAGTGCGTAGACAAGAGATGTAGGTAACCAGAGTACATGCGCAGAACGGCGACCGTAGCACTGTGGCGGCGTAATCGTAAAACGGTACTTACTTAAAAAACATGCCTCGTACTTGTACGGTGTATTGTGACGTCGTTGAATCTCATCTTGAGTCAGGAGATCTGCTTGCATTATACGCAATGGGTAAAAGGCTTTAGTTTTTCGTTATTGATTAGCACGAAGTCTATGATTTCTATGCAGAGTGTAACTTGATTCATTTTGTAGATAGTCTTGTACACTTTTAGTGTGAACACCAGTGACTTTGGAAAGAGTGGTGGGGGAACTTAAACTCCCCGCCTCACCAATATTTTCATAAACACCTTTCTGAACTTCAACCATTTTGAACGAAACACGTTGTGTAACGTCCGCTACCCTTTTGTATACTAGTTGTGGATGGTGACATAATACGTTTTCGCCCTCCTCGCCACCATTGTCAAGTTTCCACTAGGTTGGCTAGTATTTTCCAAGATTGATTTAAAATCTTCTTCTTCTTCTTCTTCATGTTCATGTTTTAATGGTGTTGTTGATGATGATGATGCATGTTCATTTAATTTTTGTAGAATTTGTCTATTGCTAATATGACTTTTGGGGAAGTTTAATGTATTTAGAAAGTTGTATAGATGAGCGCCAAATGATAATAGTCCTTTACGATTTGTAACCATATCATAGATTAAATCAAGTAGATTATAGCTCTTGCCCTGAATTATAATCCCTTTCCCATTGCTCTCAACTTGAATATGATCTTGACCACTTTCCATGAGATAGGTTAGGAGTCAGTTTACTTTGTTCACGATATGAGTGGGGCATTAGATTTCCAATTTTCAATACAATTGAATACAATTCCTCCTTCGTTAATTGTGTTCCAGCAGAATCCCGAGGAGATGATTCTTTTTTGTGATCAATACCAGCAGTGGCCTTCACACGATAGGGCTTATGTTTGTCCACTCGGCGAAGTGCATCTTGAAGTAAAAGCAGTTTTTATCATCCTCAATATTCTCATTGTCAAGGAATTTACTCAGATTGTTCTCAAAGTGTTCCTCGGGTGAGAGAGCGAGTTCTGTTGGAGTCAATTTATAGGGTTTTGCCATTCTCTAGAGAAAACTGTTTACAAGTCCTGCAATTATTGGCAGTAAAAGTGTGAAAAAGCTACCGCCCGCCTGAAGAAGTCGTTTCTTTTTAAAATTCTTTCCTTTCTTTTTAGAGGCTAATGTACGTACAATGGAACGATGTTGCTTTGCCTTTTGCTTAACTACTTCTGGCAGTTAAACATTACCCTCGGTCAAATTTAAACAAAGTTCAAATATTAAATTAATGAAATCATTGTTAATACCATGTTTGAGTATGGCTTTCCTAAGCTAGGGTTTTGAAGTGCTTAGAACTGAAAACAGATGTCTATTTTCATGTAGTTTCTTCAGTGTCATGATAGCAACTAATAGGTCTTTTTAGTGTTCACGGGGAGATATACTGTAATTTCATTCTCAAAAATATCTGTGACTACACGCAGATCCTCGGGTGTATTTTGATTAAGATCCAATAGGATATAGCCGTAGGGTTTATTAGTTGCCTGATTGTATGCTGAGTGCAGAAATTTGGGGGCGCCTGGATAGATTTTTTTATTGAGAGTTATTAGCGAGCTAGAATCACGAACAACTCTGTAGATGATATAGTAGGTGCAGTTCAATGCAAGTGTTCGCATACATTTGCTCTGATGAAAGAGATTGTGTAGAACCAGAGTAATGGAAATCTGTTCATGATGGGAGCGAACAGTGAACAGTTGTAGCATTTTCTGGGAGCATTGTTCAATAGATTCAGCCAGATCGTTAATAATCAGCCAAGTTTGGTTCAATAATTGTGAAAACATCAAGTCCCTGTATGAGTTGTATCTGCACCGATCCCGTCGTGGCAATTGCTTTTATTTTATCGCATGACTCCTGCCAAATACTGTAACACTAGTAGATTTTTTCGGCTTTTCCACAAACATTTTTAATTTTTAATTATTCTAGTTAAGAATGTTGTTATGCCTGACATTGACGGCCCACACAGGAACGATCTGAGTGGTGTTTTAAATTGATACATGTTCCCTTCAACCTTTCACCTAGACAACTAACTGTAGACTATGGCTGTCTAATGACTAAATAATTTCCCTATTACTACTCCGTTCAAGAAGAAGAAGAAGAAGAAGACGAATAAAGAATCATATTTTCTTTTATTATGCGCATAAAAAAGTAACAACACTTAAAAATACTACATTGAAAAAAGCACATTAAACATGAAAAAATACACTTTTTTTAATTTATTTATAATAAAAAATACAACATTTACACAGGCAGAGAGAAAAAACACTTAAATAAATACACTTTTTTTGTTTATTTATAGAAAAAATACAACATTTATTAGAATAATGCACTTGAAATAATATCACTTTTATTTACAGCATTTTAAATTTTGGGATCCCCCCACCCCCCGGGGGCGGCCGCTGCGGCGGCCGGGGGGCCCGCTGCGGCGGGTCGGGAAGCGCTGCGGGCCGGGAAGCGGGGGGCCGCCGCGGCGGGCCCGGGTCGGGGGCATTAAATAGTGGAAATTGCTCTGCCTTGCACACACACACATTGAAAATTGTTTGTGATATAGAAAAAAAGAATTAAAAAAACACCCATTACCCAAAAAACCCTCCCACTCAATTTATACTTTTTTTTAATGAATTTAAGTTAATTTTTCTAGACCGAGGTGTTTTCTGTACTCTGCACATTCAACTCGGTCTGAAATTAAATAATGACCGTGTGGTAGTACCTTCACACCATCCTCAAGCACATAGACTTTGTCCGATATGGCAGACATGGCGTTTTTCTCAACTCTAACTGTGTAGTTTTTAAATTGTAAAGAGCGAATCGCCATGACTTTCGCTCTTGGCACTAAACTACGTTCCACACAGTTTCTATACACACTCATGTCGAAATTATTTTTTACAAAGTGTGTAGGTACCCCCTTGCAAACTTGTTTGATATCCTTGTTGTGCGTTTCTACACAGTATACCTTCGGACCAGGAAACACACCACTGGATATCAGATCGCTACCCGTTTCAGATTTTAGCATTTACAATTGATTTGGGGCCTGGCGTTTCACTAGCTCTGGGTAGAAGGATTCGTCCCAATTAGTGTAGTCCATTCGTGAGCTAATGTGCTCGCCATTTTCCAAGTCATTCAATAGATTTTCAGTTTTGCCTTTTAACAGGAGTGAATCAGTGTCCCCGTAATACACTTGAACTTGTCCCTCAATCGGCTACTTTACCTTGCATACATTATAATAAAATGACAACATGAGTTTCTTAGATATTTCAGTTATTTTACTCCTACCTGCAATATTTTTATTTAAAACAATGTTTCTTTTCTTACGGTGTAGGAGCACCATATCAGAGTCTATGATTATGAACGGTGTGAAGTTTGGATCCGCAATGATTCGAGCACAATCTTTGGGGTTGGTTACAATGTCACATCGACTTCTGTTTCGTACGCTCTCGCACATTTTACCGAAAGCTGAGTTCAAAATGAGTTTATAGACTTCTTTTTCAACTTTCGTTTTCGCTTGTGAACGCTTACTGACAAAGGTGTCAATAAACGTTTTCATGTAAGGCTTTTGATCAAATTGGAGGGCTCTATGAATTTTTGTGACCTTGAAACCATTGGAAACCATCCATTTCAATAGCACGTGATGAACAACGATATTCTGTTTCGGGTTGAGGTCGGCAATTAGTTTTTGTTTTGAAGGTACCCAGTGCATACTCCCATCCTCTACTAAAGATAAATTGTAGGGCCTCAGAGAGTCCCTACCCACCGATCTATTTATGCACGGAAAAACAAAGTCTTTTACCGAGTCATGG
Organism: Artemia sp. Kazakhstan ARC1039; assembly: GCA_029168905.1. Taxonomy (NCBI): domain Eukaryota; kingdom Metazoa; phylum Arthropoda; class Branchiopoda; order Anostraca; family Artemiidae; genus Artemia; species Artemia sp. Kazakhstan ARC1039. The sequence goes on along the minus strand of JAQQPU010007621.1, from coordinate 16,246 downwards.
ATTTCCATGGGTATTTCACCGTCAATTTCAAAAAACCATCCCTGTGCCCCATTCTCCTCAACACGGGCAATGTCGGGGAAATTCGAAGCACACGGATTGTCAAGCCATTTATAATTGCCACACGGCAAATAGTAGTGAGACATTGTCGATGGGTAAAGAGAGTTCATATCCAAAAAAACTGCGTCCGACTTTTCATCGGTGTGCTGTTCAGTTGGATCAGTTTTCATGATACGATCCCCGTGAAAAACATACCCACCCCTCATTGATCTCTCTACAAACAGATGCTGATCCACATCGGCGATCAGACCTATTTCTTCTTTGCTGATTTTAAGTATCAAGTCCATCACCAAATGAGGAGTGGAAAAATAATAACCTAAATCCAACCCAAATTCCTCATAGATTTTATCCGTTTTTTGCACACAATGTCCAGAAGAGTGAGTACGTCACTGGCCTAGTATAGTCTAAAATAATCACACCCATTTTTACATCCTCCCTTTGCCCAAACCCTCTTAGCAAATTCGTAGTCGCTAGTGGTGCACTCACTCTCCGTAAGAGAATTGTAAAAAGCTTCAATGGGTGGTAGTGACACCTCATCTAGCCTCGAGCCAGATTTGTAATAATCATATGGATATATACCTTTACATGTTAATAAATCATACGTTTCATTATCGGGGAAGCGCTGTTTGAGGAGGGGGAAGCTATCAAAATTATCACTTTTCTGTACCTGAATCAATTGACTTAAAGATTTGGGGAAGAAGCTGAAAGAGTCGAAAAAACGGATTTTATTCAGGCACGTGTTACCCTTGTCAACTGTTTTCCACATGAATTCTAGCAGAAGTAGCTTCTCCGTTGATTTGGGTATGATATTATATGAAAAAGAACCATCTATCCATGCGTCATCTACAACTCCACCCTTGGCAATGCGGTCCAACGCCGGTAGAACAAACTTTAAGTCGTAATTGGAATTGTGTATAAAAACAGGTACGAAATATTGCTGTCTAACGTTTAAATTGCATTACTGATGTGCTACCCCCCTAAAGTTACTCCCTCCCGATGTAATATCCTGCCACAAATGATCATGGTCGATCACCATCCTCCTCCCTCCATTCCCAACACCATCATCAAATTCTCCCTTGCAAACCCAACACATTTTACGATTTTTAATGGCCACTATGTCATCTGGTGATAGGAGCATAGGATAGTTTGTGTAACGAAGGCGCGAAATTGCACTGTTTGCTGTTTTGATTAGACTGACCAATTCCGAGCGCATGCAGTCTTCACCGTCACCCAACATCTCAACTACATCCAGCACTTGCATGGTATTATTGGAATCTCGTTGCGCGTGAGCGTAAGAGACCCCTATGGCTTCATGAATTTTAACATGATTTGAATTTGACGGATCGCACACGTCTGTCAGTTTCGCTTCGCAGTCTAAAGCGATCTTATTCCTCTGCAGGAGCGTGTTTTGGAAATTTTTAAAACGTAAGATCGCTCTATCCCCGCTTACCGTCTCCACAGTCTGGTATCCATGACGTTTACAGTGTTTCATGTGATGCTTTAACTTTAAATGAGAGCGAAATCTTGAGAGGCATGTTGGATAGTAATAACACACACGTTTCCCCTTTTTACCCTCACTTAGAACCCTACTAATTTCCGTAATTGGATTAAAATGACCAATTGAATCAGGGTCTGTGGTTGGAGTGTATAGAAGCCACTCCCAATGTTCTACTGATTCAATTGAAGGAGCCCGCACTGGAAATGATACACCCTTCTTATTGGAACGCTGGCCCTCCCCAAATTCTGTTTCATACTGTAACACCGTGACACCAATCTTTAAATGTGCATTAGCCCGCTCAAAAATATCTATTCCTTTTAGTGTCACGGGAAATTGACCATTTAAACAATTAAAATCTACTTTGGGGAACTTTGAACCCTCCCTACCATTAACTGCCATTTCATCCAACATTTTTCTAGATGCATCTATTTGAAGAGGTCTGTATGCTGCAATTAAAAATGCATACTTGAAACACTGCAGCCTCGTATCGAAACAGATTCGTTGTATCCCCTTAGACCCCTCTAAATCTGAATGATATTTTAAAACTATAGCCCTCTCCCTAGCCCCACCACCTCTTGCAATAAAATCCCTTCTAAATCTACAAATATTAACATTTAAACTTTCAATAAATAAAACCTCAGATCCACTACCCCCCTCATTATAATTTTCCCACTTACTTTGAATACTATTAGCCCAATTTAGAAAAACCTCCCCGTAATTTGATAAATGCGGGCGAATTGCCAACATCTCTATGTGTAAGTATTTTGAATACAGCCTGCTCGCATTTTCATTAAAAAAAATATTTTTTAGTGCTATTGATGCTTTTAAACTGACCCCCACCCCCCTCGCCCCCATCTGTTGTTCACGAATGGCTCAAATCTTATTAGTATATGAATGTGTAATGGCCGAGGGATCTGTTATTATATCCCCCGACACTAGAGAGTTGAAGGGATCACCGAATTTGGCGCTGTAGACCTTTGTGTGGTGCAAGGCAGAGTTGGACAGAAAAAAATCTGGAAGAGGGGATACTTGTGTTGTTGCTGTATTACTACTACTAGCACTAGGTATATCATTAAGCGGAATGGGGGGGGGTGACATAGAATTGTCAATAGCACCACCCCCAGTCTGTTCAATTGCAATGGTTGGAGGTGGCATGAAGTCCCCTAGGCCTGTTAGTACGTATTCCAAGGGGTTTGGGGACAGCTGATCGAGCCAGCCTGTATTGCCTTGTGATGGGATTTCTTTATGAGTACCCGGTTCAGATGCACTAGTAACATCCCCTAAATGCTCACGCATAAATCTATCTGCCCACTCCGGGTCCTCCAACATGTCAATGTCAATATTTAAGTCGTCTAGGCTGGTCATGTCCCCAAAACAATCATTAAGAAAACCTCTGTGCCACTCCATATTGTCTAGAATTGATGTAGGTTCATCTCTGAACTCCATTGGTGGTGCTAGAATTGGTTCAGGTCCAGTAAATGTTGATTTTTCATGACCCAATGGCGCTGCTATTTCATTAATCTATAGAAAAAGGTTTATTTTCTATGTGAAATAAGCATTATTTCATAAAGTTGGGAAATCATGTTCATTTCTAGTTTTGTGTTTACCTGAATATTTAACACCTACCATTTTTCCACACCAGGCACAAAACTCAATTCCTCATAGAATTATTTAAACTAAATACTTACCCCCCGCCTCCCACAGAAAGTTCAGAAAAACATAATAGCCTTATTTATAGTGAAGCGTTTCTTAGTCGTATGTTTACCCGAATATTTAACACGTACCATTTTTCTGTACCAGGCACAAAACGTAATTTCTCCTAGAATTATTTGAACTAAATAGTAACCCCCGCCACAGAAAGTTCAGAAAAACACAATAGCCTTATTTATAGTGAAGCGTTTCTTAGTCGTATGTTTACCCGAATATTTAACACGTACTATTTTTCCACACAACCCATCCACAAAACTCATTTCCTCCTAGCATTATTTAAAGTAAATAGTTACCCCCGCCACAGAAAGTTTAGAAAAATATAATAGCCTTATCTATAGTGAAGCGTTTCTTAGTCGTATGTTTACCCGAATATTTAACACGTACCATTTTCCGTACCAGGCACAAAACGTAATTCCTCCTAGAACTATTTAAACTAAATAGTTACCCCCACCACAGAAAGTTCAGAAAAACACAATAGCCTTAACCAATCACTACTCGAGTTAGCGTATATTGAACAAGCACCAATGTCTATGATTGGTTCTTAAAAAACGGATGTTGACTCAAAAACCAGTCTGATTGAGTTACATAATTTCGACTATGCTCCTAAAACATGTTGGACCAGATTATACCATGCCAGCTTAAAAAAAAATGCCCACGTGAACTCACGACGCACATTCTTATGAAATTCTTATCAATAAGAAAAAAACAGTTTCTTGTACGCTTCATATCTATTACACTATTATCTTGTCTCGTTTCATGTCCCTTTTCAATATATAGAGGGTTTTTTCTTGTCCCGTTTCATGTATCGTTCATATTGTATACACTATTATCTTGTCCCGTTTCTTGTCCCTTTTCAAAATATAGAGGGTTTTTCTTGCGCAATTCCATGTAAGTTTTCATGTGTAATTAGAAGTACTAGTGGGTTTTCCTTGCGCAATTCAATGTATTTTTTCATGTAAGTTTAGTATCTATTAATGCTTTATTGCTAACGAGCTTTAAGTAAGGAATGATCCACCCCTACCCCCCCCCCCCCCACTGAAAATCCTCCCTCTACAAGAAATTTCGTATGGTTTCCAATAACAAAATACTATACATAAACAATGGGCAATTGCATAACTTACAACCCTTTCCATAGGAGATGTGGGGATCATTTTATCCCAAGAAGTTTTTGAGCTTTCTTTTATTCCAAACCAAATGGCTATCTCAAAATTTTGAAAGAATGTCTTTGGGGAAAGGGGGGCGTGGGGGGAGTTGTGTTTTAATCTTTTTGGTCACTTAAACACGGCTATAGAACATTTAATTTTCGCTCGAATGAGCCCTCTCCGGATCTTTTAGATTTGTTGTTTTGATACGATTACCCCTGGGAAAAAATAACACCAACAAATTAACATACACCCGTAGTCTTCCTTCTGCCAAAAAAATTAAATAAAAAAAAAATGCAAAATTCCACATTTTCGTAGATAAATGCTTGAAACTTTTACAACAGGGTTCATAGATATGCTGAATCTGATGGTGCAATTTTCATTAAGATTTCCTTGTAGGGATGTTCCCCCCTCTTTTTAAAATAAGGGAAATTTATTTAGGCTCGTAACTTTTGATGGGTAACACTAAATTTAACGAATTTTGATGTATTAATTTTTATCAAAATTCATTTCTTAAGAGTTTCGGTTAATATTGGGCAGAGTCACTCCTTACTTACAGTTTGTTACCACGAACTGTTTGAAACAAAAACGAACCGTTATCATAGGCCGTTGTGTGTGTGTATATGGCCAACTTAAGAATGAAGTGTTCGTTATGAGTGGTGAAGCGGCGAAAGCCCTCTTTTGTTGCCGAGATAAAAGTTTAGTTTGGACAATTGTATATCATTTTGAAAAACAAATACACTACATGAGCTGTTTTCTCGAAGTATTATTCTGTGAAAATTAAATTTGATTTTAAGAGAAGTGAAGGCGGTAGATATCCTTAGATTTAGGGGAACTGTGGGTTTGGTATTAAAAACGAACACAAATTAAATAAAAAATAAGGTATTTCAAATGAATTTTTGAAATTATTCCTCGTATGAGAGGGACTGCCTTCTCCAAGTCTCCGCTCTTTACTGTAAAGCTTTTTTTGTCCCTAATGATTGAAGAGCGACTGCTCAAGCACAAGGATAATTGGAATGGAATAAAAAGTAAATTTCACCATATCTCGAAGAGCTTATTGACGTATATTTGCTTTAAACTAAACAATTTCCAGTTGAAATGCTTTAAAACATAATCAGCGGAATGTTTTTTGCACCCACAAATACTTTCTGCGTAGCACTACAAAACTTCAGCGCGAAGAACCGGGGCTTGATGAGGGGTTACCACATTAATATAGGTTGAACTTGGGTAAATCCGACCCCTTATCGAATTTTTTTCTCAGCTTAATTTGGTCCCAAAATTGTTTTGGAGTTGCTGGTACAATAAAAACTATTTGACGTCGCTCTTGGTCATACTAGTAATATTCTTCACAATCCAGAAAGTTCGCAAGTTTTGTTGTTTCTCTGTGAGTTACAGCACCAAAGTAACTAACTTAGGGAGGCCAAAAGTATCCCCTAGTCTGGGGTAAATCTGACACCCCCAGGTAAATCCTATGCTTGCAGAGATAAAAATTATGTCACCCTAAGACATGATAGTATAGAGACTATAGAGGATACTTATATGAACAGGAACACCATGCAAAACAGAAACTCTCGTTAATAGTTTTCATGTATAACAATGGAACACAGGTTTTCTACGTACCATGGGGTAATTCCGACAGTGTCGGTTTACCCTGTACATAGAAGAAGTATCTGGGAATGTTTTTTTTCAAGTTTTTATTGTAAATACGAAAAAGGTAACACCATACTTCAAATAATAGGGAAAAAATCGTAATTTCAATTGGTATCAGAGAAAAAAAGTTTTTTTTTAATTTTTAGTTCAAAAAAAGGATTTTTATCAAAAATTAATTTCAATTAGTATCATAGGGAGTCGAGAAAGCAAACTTTTGATCACTTGAAGGCCCTAGTGTGCTTCTCATATCCGCTGATCACGTGCCAAATTTGGAATGATGGTAGAGTGAAGGGACCAGCTCCAGAAAGCTCCAATGGTCCAGCAAAGATGTATTCTTCAACTTCTTTAATTTTCTCTTTTTGGGGCCAGTCATATAGTTGGCTAGGCTCAGACAGCGAAGGTATTTTGTGTAAATAAAATTTTCGTTAGGAAAATTAAGCACCCTTCCAATATACAAGCATCATTGATAACGTTTGCTATCGTATGCTACAGTATAGTACTCATTTAGCTGAATTTTTAGCTTCTGTTCTTACTCTTCTTCATTATCACTACCAACAGTGTAACAGATGTCCAGCTGGTCAGGTTTGGAACCCAGTGAGATGTCAGAGTCTTCACTGGAAAGATCATCTTTCTTTATCTTTTTCAGTTTTGGCTTGGAGCATATTCTCTTTTGTTTTCTCTTTTTTATTCTCGAACTTTTTTTTTCTTTCTATATTTGTTCAAGCCCTCTCAAAGCCTCTACAGATGTGATTACTTCAGCTTTGGGAGAAATTCTCTGCCCACCGGATGTCCCGGGTGCTGAAGCATCAAGAAAAGGGTACTGTGCTGATTCCAAGAGAAGTTCTTCAAATGATTTCTCATGCTCATGAATCTTTCTTAGACTAACCAGAATTGAACTGACCAGTTGTAGTATTTACTGTGGTTGTCACTCTTGTTAAATTCCAAGCCTCTGATGTCTTTGTCTCAACATGCCGTTTTAACTTGGCTGGATCAAACTTGGCCTTGTCAATCATGTTGCGGTTGATACGTCCTGAAATAGCGGAATCGTAAATTCCTGTCGTTTAAGATGATTTTTTAATCAGTGAAGGGGTACGGCAAGTCTCCCAGATCTGACATAAAATTTTCATGAGTCTCTCTTTTGGTAAGATGTCACCTGGGTGTGCTTGTTGCCAGTTCATGAGCTTCTGATCATAGGAGGATTTCAGTCCTTTGAAAATAACCCTGTCAAGGGGCTGCAGAACATGGTATACATGGGCTGGTAACTTGAGGATTGTAACATTCTTTTTTAAGATAAGATAAGTTTTATTCTTCATTAAATACACATACAATATTAGATGTTATAAATCCCTCAAAGGCTCATTGGCCTGTACAAAGAGGGAAGACATATGAATTACATACTCAAGGATAAAAAAACAAAAGAAAATTTAAAATGATCACTTACTCACATATGAAGGAGAAGAAAAGAAAATATAAATAAAATAGAAAATATAGAAAAAATTAGAATAAATAAACTAAATTAATTAATTATATTAAATAGACTAAAAAAAAAAATTATTACTATAAGCGAATTCCTGTCGTCAAAACAGACTGTAATTATTAGACTGTAATAAAATGGTGCGAAAGCAATAAAATTTAACCTGTCTTCATCAATGCTACTCCTTAGTGAACTATACAAGTTTCACCAATAAATATTGATAATCATACCTGAGGCCTGGGAGTCATAGCGCAGAGGATACCACCATAAAACAAACTAAACATTCAGGGGACATCAACTCCAAAAAAAAAAAAAAAAAAAAATATTCAGTTTGATTCTTAACTAAATGGTCCTTAAGAATCCTCTTGAAAGTGCCAAACGAGTGGCATTTCTGTACTGAAGAAGGCAGGGAGTTCTAAACCTGATGACAAGCGATGAGGGGATTGAAATCTGACCGCACAGTGGGAGTAGGAGGAATGCAGATATTATGTGACGAACGAAGGTTATATGGAGCTGAATCAGAAATAAACTGAGGAGTTTTTTGAAGAGATTTTGGAAGATTGCCATGAAGCTGATGAAAAACAAAAGAAGCACAAGAAAGAATGTAGATAGACTGTAGATTTAGAAGCGGTCTTGGTGAAGAACGGTTGGTGTCCATAACCAGACGCCGTCTTTTATCATACATGACAGAAAGCGACCGCAGTGTAGAAGGAAAAGTAGACATCCATACTATGGGGCAATAAGAGACATATGACTGGACAAGGCAGAAAAAAGAAGCTTCAGAATAGATCCAGGAAAGGTGTGTTTGAGTTTTCGAATGACACCCAAACTCCGTGAGACCTTAACCCTAATCATGGCTATATGGTGTCTAAACGAAAGGTTCTCATCAAGCAGGATACCAAGAAATCGGACCAACCGATTCTTTGGTCTACACAAGAAGCCTTGTGACACCTGAAGCTGTGTCAGTTGAGGGAAAGCTACACCAATTCGAGAAAAAATAAGAAAATGTGACTTGGTAACATTCAAGGTCAAGTAATTCGCCTCAAACTACTCTCTCAAATATTGCCACCAGATTAGACCTGACATCACAATCCGCCCTCCCTAGAGTCCCAAAAGTGCTGTCGTCAGCAAAAGCAACGAGGCAATCTTCATTAGAAGTAGCATTGGGACACGAAGGAACATCCGGATGACACAGATTGCAGCATACCAGAGGACTGGTGTTCTTGACTGCTGAAATCAGATCATTGACATAAATCAGAAATAAAACGGGGCCAAGAACAGATCCCTGGGGGACTCATATTCTACTTCAGAAGGGCTTCGGAAAAGCGGATCAATTGAAATAAGTCTACCAGAAAGATATGATTCAAACCAAGAGAAAACATTTGATCTTATACCAATATGCGATAATTTCCAAAGAAGAATCTGATGAGTCAAAGAATCAAAAGCTTTACGAACATCCAAAAATAAAGCTGCCGGGATAAGACCAAAATCTATTGCCGAATGAATGAAATTCAAGAGAGATGCGCAAGCATGCTCTGTAGAGTGATTCGCTCGGAATCCAAACTGGAAATCATGGAAAAAATTTTTGACATCCAGAAAACTAAGAAGCCTGGATAGCATAGCCTTTTCAAAAATTTTGCTGAAAACCGATAGAAGAGAAATTGGCCTATAATTAGCAGGATCACTCCGGGACCCACCTTTATACAGCACTATAACCTTAGCTCGCTTGAGTGATTCAGGGAAAATTCCATTCACGAAAGACAGATTGACAAGCTTAGTCAATGGTGACAGAATAGCGGGAAGAACGGCACGGATAACCCTTGTAGGAATTCTGTCTGGCCCTGAAGACGATGAACCTTTAAGTGCATTTACGATCCGAGCTACCTCAAACTCAGAAACAGGGTTCAAGACCATTGACTTTAAACATGGGGGTCCAAGATAGGCTCTGAAATCGCAACGAGGAGTTGTAGAGCTCACAGATGAAGCAGTCGCTTTTCCTATATTAGCAAAATAAGACGTAAGCTCTAGCTGAACATTTTCTTCTCCTTGGACAGTTTTACCGTCAACTATCAGCGTTGTTGGAACTGAAGGCGGAGGGAGAAGATTCTTCTCCTTGGTTTAGAAGAGGCAGAACCACTTAATTGCGAAACATAATTTGAAGCAAGCTCTACAAGTGCCAAAAATAAATGGGAGCCATGGCCATCAATAATAAGAAGGGCTTTCACCTGAGGCAGGAAATGATTTTTAAACCAGGTATAGAAGAAGTCTGCTGTCTTCCATCCTTTCTTAGTAGCTCAAAAATATGTATCTGGATGGTCTTTAATGGGTAGCCATGAACTCCGAGTGTTTTTCCCTGAGATAATTACCAGTACGGGCAGTTTCTCATTTGATGCGCTTATACATGTAGGAATAGGTGTGTTGTCGCACTCACTGCCACCAGTTCACCCCTTTGCGCCAGCGATTTTAAGGCTATCAAGATCGTGACAAAACGAAGTTTAGTTTAAGCTGTACCACATTCTGATTTGTCTAAGATGTAAAGCTCTTCTGTTGTTTTTTGTAGCAGGCCATAAAATCCTAGAATGATAGAAGGGTCTGCTTATTGCAAAGCCCTCAGGATTTTCAAGTTGCTCAGGCTCCTTAAACAAGATGTTGTTTCTTTTCTTAAACCTAAACCACCAGTCTTCACCTGGCCAATTCCTAGGGAAATGAATAGGCCTATGCCTACTTATTTTGTTCTCACTGATATATTTTTTCAATTCGTCTAGGAACTGTTGTCTGGTAAACCCCATGCCCCATTTTTCCATGACCTTCTGCGAATTCACCATATTCTACACAACATAATTGCGCAGTGCCAGAGGTTTTCCGAGAGTAACAGCAGGCAAGTCGGGGAAATCTCTTTGCTTCTTTGTCAGATCAATTGGTATGTTTTAAGTTGTGTATAGTATCTGTTAACATCGTAAATAGTTGACAAATACACTAAAATCTAGGCTAGAATTTCCAAATCCTATCCACTTGTGTACACGGGGTAAGCCCAACCCCCTGGTCGGAATTTACCCCGTATGGGGTAAGTCTGACATGTCGGATATACCCCAAATTAGGGCTTTTCTGGGGTAAGTCCGACACCCCTTGTATATAGTGACTAGTTTGAGAATAAAATACTAATAAATAACAACAATTACTTATACTATCCTATTAACTTATCAGCTATTTAGAATAATTTTATCATCTTTCTATTTTTCGGCACTTTCACTTAAAATTTGCTACCTACCTCGTGGCCAACGAAAATGCCCTCCTCGAAATTTTGAAATTGCTTTATTACAAAAGGATTTGAAAATGGCGGAAATATTTTACAATGTTGTCAAGTACCCAAGCTAAAGGAAGAAGTTGGTATATGGAACCAAAGACATCTGTTATCACTGATCCAATTAAGACAGGGGTGTCGGAGTTACCCCTGTGTCGGATATACCCAAGTTCACTTGATAATATGTGTTCATTTTAAATTAAAATGTCCCTCTTTTTTTTCATTGAAAACAGAAATTGTTTTTTTATTTGATAGCATGCCAGGTATCGTGACAACTAAGGTAGGGGTTGGTAAAATCTCACTGTGAACGTATATATTTAGTTACAGACCTGTTATGAATTATTTTAATCCTATTTCTTTTATTTTCATTCTGATGAGTCTGTTAAGTAAATTTTATCTATGTGTAATGAAAAAAAACACATACTTTTACAAGGCTTATTAAATTGTCAAATGTACATTTCAGCAAAGAAATGCAGCACTTATCATGTTCGTCATTGTTATTTCAATGATGCTCACGATCACCTCCCTCCGATCGAATAAGCTAGTAAGGGCCAGTTTGTAAAAAGGAGCCTTTTTAAGTTCCTTATAGTATATAGTTGTGAGATAAAAAAAAACAACAGAAAAATAGATAAACATAGTTCATGAAATAGATAATAATATAAAAAAGCGTTTTTGAATATCACATATCAGTTTATGATTTGAATAACAATTATTTATGTTATAGGCTCAAATTCAAGCTTATGAAAGCATCAAGAATTCATTTCAGCAGAACACGCAGCAATCCTCGTACCCATCATTACCCTTTTTCCCCTTCGATAATGGCCACAATAACCCCCCTCCACCAGCCCCAACGAATTCCTTAGATGCAAAGTTGTATCCGTCATTACAAGAATTCATGGGGTTGGAATTGACGCCTGCTTTAATTGCCGCTAACATGCCTGAGTATTTGGATTCACCGGAAAGTCCTGAGTATTATTCCCGGTCCATAATTCCTGCACAACAGGTGAGTTTTTTCATCCTCATTTCTTGAATTAATAAAGTTTTAAATATGTTTTCAAAACAGTAAGTTACCAGGTAAATATAAGGTTTGTAAAAAGGACTGAATTAACAAAAAAAAAAGAATAAAAATCTCTTGCCAAAAGATAAAAAAAGAACATGGGAGGAATTGATTGATAGTGGAATCAAGAATAGTGCTGACACTAATTTTAGGTCCATCAAGAGCAAACTGGGGCCCTGGAGACACAGATCATCACACATCTTCTAAAAATAAAATAAAATTACAGTTAAATCTACCTAGCCATCTGCGAGTTGCTGTTCGTTCGTTTTGGACCCAAACCCCTCCCCTAAAATATGATATTTTTCCGTAAGTAAATGGGCAATTCTGGTAAGAAAATTCATAGGGTTTTTTTTTCCGTAAGTTGTAGGCTACAGGAGATATTTCATGGCGTAATCGTAGTTTGCTACGATTAGTTTGAATATCTGAAGATTAAGTAAAAAAAAAAATTGGCTCTGAAGTATTGGTAAAGCAACGCTTCAAAAGTGGTTACTGAATAAAAATAAACTTATATGCTGTGTTATGATATTGTCCTTACATATTGAGCACATATATGTTACCGTGAATGTCCAAAATTTGTGAATGTCGACATTCACCGGTTAATGTCCGAAATACCTTTTTTCTCCTTGGATTTAGTCAGCCTTGCCAGTTAACTTTTTCAGTTTAATGCAAGATTTGATAATGACTGGCTAGGTTAGGTTTGGTTTTGTTAGATCGGGTTAGGTTTTTAACCCATTTCAGCCCAATCTGACCCAACCTAAACTAACATAACCTAACTTTAACTTTTACTATTATAGCTTCCATAAGACTGAAAAAGCTGACTCGCATAGCTAATTGAATCCAAGCAGAGAAAAATGAATTTCGGACATTCTCTTGTGAAAGTCGACATTAACCAGATTTCGGACACTCACGGTAACATATATACATAACCTATACCTTGTCCATACATTTACATAGTACAGTATTGAGCGAAAATCAAATTTAAAAGGCAATGAATTTGTTACAATTCTAGTTCTCAACAAGGACAAAAAAAAAAAACAGAATTCATTGGATCTTTGAGTGATGATGTCTCCAAGATTGTTCTATCCCAAAGATGGAGCAGACATACTGTAAAGCCTTTTTGGAATATCCAAATGGAATTCTGAGGTCTTATTCTCCAATTTTTCAACAAGCGGGATCAGGCACACTCAAAGGTAAAGTATATAAATCAAACAATTTTGAAAAATCAAAACAAATTTGGCTATGCTGTAAAGCAGTGGCTCCCATTTTACTCGCTTTTTTATTTTAGAAAGTATTTCAATTCAATGGCGTAATAGTTGAATTATAAAATAATATTCCATAAAAATCTTGTAGTATATTCTAGTCTATACTTTTTCAATTTATTGCAAAGTTTGATGATGACAGGTTACATTAGATTAGGTTTGGTTAGGTTGGGCTAGATTAGGTTAAATAAGTTTTTTAACCCATTTACGATATTTATAACCAAATTTAACCTAATATAAATTAACCTAAATGAGCATAGCCTAACCTAACTTTAACTTTTACCATCATAGCTTACGCAAGGCTGAAAAAGCTGAATCAAAAAGCTGATTGAATTCAAACAGAAGAAAAGGAATTTCGGACATTCACCGGTTAATGTCGACATTAACCATATTTCAAACATTTGCGGTGGCAGAGCTATCCAAGAATTGAGTCGTTCAATGATCCAGATCGTCGGTATAAAGTAAATCGTTTACATACTATTCTCTATGTTCGTAATGAAGGACAAACGAAACCGCAAAGTTTGCCTTTTGCCAATCCAAACTAAACAACATTCCAGTCCATGTCTCCAACTTCGACATAATTTAAAGCCCCTTCATTTAGAATTTAACGGAAACAATAGGGAACGTAGGAAAGAAACATGCTTTGAATGGCGTATCAATTGGGGGATCGCTTGGAATTATGTGCTTAGGTTCTTTCATGGCATCAATCCCATTTCCCCCATTCTATGAAAGGGAAAATGTCATGTTTTATTATGTTTAACTATTTAGCAATCCAAGGTGGTTTTGGAGAGGTTCATGTTTTGCTTTTTTAACGGGCCTTTTCTAATATCTTGTAAGACCTTAAAAAAGGATATTATTTCTTTTGCAAAAGCTGTCATTAATAAACCCTTCCTGAGTTTTTAGCAATCCTTAAACTTTTGTGAGGTTTAAGGAATGGATCCAAGAATTGAGTCCTTCAATGATCCAGATCGTCGATATAAACTTGTTTACAAGATCTCATCCCTCTACGTCTTTTCTTAAATTAAATAAAACAAACAAGTTTTTTCAACTGAAAGTAAGGAGCAACATTAAAACTTAAAACGAACAGAAATTATTAATTATCTGAGGGGGTTCGCCCCCTCGTTAATACCTCGCTCTTTACGCTAAAGTTCGAATTTTGTTCCAATTCTTTAAGAATAACCCCTGAATCACAAAGGCCGTTTAATTAGAATAAATAGCGGTACTTATTTAGTATCCAGTAAACACGCGAGAAGTAAATTTTGGTTAATGCTAATGAATAAAACAAAGTATGATAAAAATATATGGTACTTGTTTAGTATCCAGTAAACACGCGATAAGTGAAGTTTCGTTAATGCTAATGAAATAAAACAAATAGGATGAAAATATAATAGTGTATGAACAAATTTGGGCTATATATTTGCACATTAGGGAGGGGGGGGTGATAAAGCATAGCATATATTAAATACGTAACCTAACCTAACCTAGGTACCTTTTTTTGTCCCTTCAACCCCAAAAAATCGAAGTTTAAATCTTTGTCACGGAGTGAGCAATACCTTACTAGGCAGTGAAAACCTGTTTTTCATATAGCATCTTTGAGATTTCGATGCGGTCTTTCTCGCATTTTTGCTGGATTCTAAACAAGTACCAAATATAATAGTTCAGAAACAAATTTGTGCTATATATTTGCACATTAGGAGGGGGAGTGGCGGTAAAGCATAGCATATATCAAATACGTAACCTAACCTAGGTACCTGTTTTTTTCCGCTTCAACCCCAAAAAAATAAAGTTTAAATCTTTGTCACGGAGTGAGAAATACAGGCAGCGAAAACCTGTTTTTCAAATAGCATCTTTGAGATTTCGATGCGGTCTTTCTCGTGTGTTTACTGGATTCTAAGCAAGTACCAAATATAATAGTTCAGAAACAAATTTGGGCTATATATTTGCACATGGGGGTGGGTGGGTGTTGGTAAAGCATAGCATATATTAAATACGTAACCTAACCTAACCTAGGTACCTTTTTTTGTCCCTTTTTTGTCACCTCCCTCGAATATCCAATAAAGGCAGACGTACCCCCAGAGTAGTATATTGGGACCTGAGTTTTTCATTCTTTTCATAAATGATATTGGATATAACCTTGCGAACCGTCTGCATCACTTTGACGACACCACAACATATTTAGTCATCCCCAAAGCCTCCCTGCCACTACAGACAAATCTTTGGAAATTGAACATTGGTCTGATGCCCGGATGGTCATATTCAATGCATCGAAAACATCGAAAGCTGATGACCTCCCAATCAAAAGTTCCACGCATACACCCCCTCCTTGTATTGTTTAACGAAGCTATAAAGAAAGTCTCCTTGAAATCCACTTCTCCACAGATCTCTCTTGGAACACCCACCTTGATCAGGTAAGAACATTCTGCACAAGAAATCCGGGATAACCATTCGCTGCAAAAACTTTCTACAACTCGACTCGATTATCCCATTTTACAAGTGTTGCAGCAGACCCTTTGCCGAGTTTGAATGCCCGCTGTATGATGGTGCTCCGAAATCGTTAATGGCACCACTCCAAACGATCCAAAATAGGATAATAGGTCAGGTATAGTTTTTGCCCACGACTCCACGATGTAGCGTGGATGGTTTTTTTCAACAAGTACTTAAATTCACCTCCTTCCCTAGAGCTTTTTCGCATTGTACCTCTAATTGTCCAACCAACAAGATAGACACGAAGACACACAGATCGGTCCAATTATTTTGAGGCTGACAAGCCGAGAACAGAGTACTTGAAGAACAGCTTTACCCGACCTTGCACTTCAATATGCAATCATCTTCCTGAGGAAGTTATCCCCAAAAATTTTCTCTGTTGACTCTTTCAAAAGTGGATTCAATAGTCATCTAGAAACCTCGATAAACGATTAGCGACTAACCAGAAATTTAATTTCGCCTGACGGCGCAAATTTTGGATAATGATAAAAAATTTTTTTTTTTTATTTTACTGAACTCTATCTCCCTCTCCTTACTTATTTTTCAACTTATTCTTTATTACTGCTTATGAGTAAATATTTTAAATAGCATGCGTTTAAATGCTCAAAAAGTAG